>VZTD01004310.1:2546424-2703243 GCA_013397725.1 Rhagologus leucostigma
CAGCGTCCCTCCGCCGGCTGCCCCGGGGACAGCGAGGGACAGCCGTGCTCTCGGCCCCGGGGACAGCGGAGGGACAGCGGCGGGTGAGCCGTAACGGGCACGGCGAGCGAGAGGGCTGGAGTTGGTACAGTTTTACAGTTATAATTTTACATTTTGTCATTGCTGGTAGGAAGCACCCTGGGACTGTAGGGTCAATAGGGCCGGGCGAAATATTTGTTTAAATAATTTTTTTTTCCCCCCGCCTTCCTTTCTAGTCTTTCTTGGGCTCGAGTACGAACAAAATGCTTTGAGAACATCTGTTTCTCACAGTTCACAAATCTCTCAATGGTGATGGGGGGAAGGTCTGGGGAAGCTGGCTGAGCTGAAATGCTGAGAGCGATGTGGGAAAGCCAGGGCAGCTGGAGTGCCGTGTAAAAATAAAATCAAAATCTGGCTTTTATGTGGAACAGCGTGGCTCAGATGCACTGACTGAAGGGTTCGCAGCCTGCAGTCTTTATGCTGTGATATGGCTCTTGAACTTGTTCTGGATAATGTGAGGTTTTTCAAAGATCTGCTCGTGGTATTTCGATGTGTCCTGTTCTCTGAATGGCCAAGCAAAATGTCCTGAACAAAACTTGGCTTTGGTCTTGTGTCCTTTTTTCTTTTTAATAACTAAAGCTTTCAAATACAGTTTTTTTGTAACTCTGGAACCCAAATAAAGAGCAGATAAAGATGACATTGAGGATGGGTGGGCCTACTCGTTTCTTAAGGCATACATTTGCAATGCAGGAGTCCTCTTTCCCCAGTTACTGAATTAGTCACGCTTATGCGGTGACAGCAGCAAACTAGTTGGTGATGGAGTTTGCCACTGCTTCGTAAGATGTGATCTTTTTTAGCCTGGGGAGAACGCACCACTTCATGCCAAGGAAGTGATTCTTGAGGTCAGTGTACAACACCCCGCTGTTCTGCAGCCTTTAAGAGGGAACATGTAATCTGCTTGTAGGAGTAGGGCTGCCTGCAGAAAGGTTGTGGTATTAAACCACTGTGAAAGCCAAGTCTCTTGGACAGCCTGTGCTTTAATGTGTTGGCCCATGCATCAGGCTGGAGCAGTATTCAAGCTCTCTGACAGAGCTCTGGTCTTGAAAATGTTGATTCTAACGGATTAGAATCTGCCTGCTGCCTGTCCTGCCTACAGACGTCTCTGGAAGGGGGAAGGGGAAACAGCTGGCTCTTCTCTCTCGGGTTGAAACGTTAACTGGTTTCAGGTAACACAAGTTCTGGTTTACTGGGTTGGTAACAAAAGGTGTTTTGCGATACAGATTGATTTACTTCTTTCTTCTCCTTGGTTGTAAACTTTGAGTGAAAAGTTCTAAAAGGCTGTTTGTCATGCTGTATTTATTAAAGGAAACCAGAGATGGTGGAAATACTCCCTGAATTTAAGCAGGTACCAAACCTAACATTTGACAAGGGATTGTCAGGTGCCCCAGATGACAGCATCAGTGTGCCCTTGTTGGCAGCTTCTGCCATTAAACTTGGAGATGCTTTAACGTGGCAACCAGACCAGACCTTTGAAGCTCTAACGTCTTGTATTCTGTGTTGTCGGCGATCACCTGGAGGGACACTGTTCATCCCAGGGCTTCTCACTGATCTCAGGCTTGCAGTGCAGATAGGTGATTGTAGTTTGTATTTAAGATGGGTGTGAAGCACCTCGGAGCTATTCTCAGTGCTGCCCCATAAGTGACCTTACCTTTTCCTTTGGAAATTTGTCTCTGCTTTTTCCTGGTGCCAGTGCCTGATGTATCTTGATCTTTTGCAACAACTGAGTAGGTTTTGTTGTGTGAATAAGAGCTGTCCGGTGAGAGAAGTAGGGAAGATGAGCCTGCAGTCTGTGTCAAACACAGGTTTTGTGCTCGAATTGTTGGTATGAGCTGCATCATTGCTTTTCATGGAGCTTGGAAGTGATGTGGATGCTTGATCTCCTAAATAGCAGCAATAATGCAGAGCTGAAAAAACGGAAACCCGAGGTCCCCTGTGTATCTTGAAATACGTAAGTTTTGTGTAACTGGGCATTTCTCTGAAGGGTTTTGACAGATGACTCAAACTCTTTTGCATTAGTATTCCACTGTCTATTGCAGCATTAGAGATCTTGATGCTGCTTTTTTGCTTTCTTCTCTTGGTGAGTTTCTGATCTTGTCAGCTTTGCCCATGTACAGAGCTGTTGGGATCCATCCAGAGAAAGCAAGTGACAGTACCATTTGCAATTTTGCTCTGACCCCGATACTTGCCTGCGGGAACTAAATAAGGACTACTTCTCTGTTCTGCATTATAGAGAGATACGAATCCTAATATAGGAGTGCCTCAGAGCAAGAGTCTGTCATTTGCTTCCAGCCATAAAAAGGGGTAGTTGGGAGCAGTACACTTGCATAGCCTTTAGGCCAGTGGCCTTACTAAGCCGAGAGTGTGCAAGCAAGGCTTTTTGCCCTATCTCCTAAATGCAGAAGTACAAAGTGACCTAGTGTAACTGGATGCTTCTTAATGCTGCAAAACTGTCCCTCGTAAGAGGGTTCAAATTCTGATGGTCTTCTGATAGCTAGAAAGCCATTGAACTCTCCTTAGAAATCAGCCTAAGATTTGCAGTTGAATATACCCTATTTTTTTTAACATGAAGTTCATCTCCTCAGTTATCTGTGTGGTTCAGATTAGAGATTACTTTAAACGTGGGAAAATGATGGAAAATAAGGAGATGAGAGGGATTCCTGCTTTGTGAAATGTCTTTTCTAAAGCAAGTGGTCAGCTGCATGCCTTGGATGTGAGAAGATCAAAACTTTGTTGCCTTGAAGCACAGAGCCAAGTCCAGTGTGTGAGTGCCATTCCTCTGCACTACCTTCTGCACAGGGCTCTGAAGCTCATCAGTGAGTGCGAACATGGACATTGGGTGGAGACTAAATTCCAGGCTCTAATGCACAGGGAGCTGTAAAGACTAGCCAGTGACTCAGATTTAACCTGAAAATTAAATTCTGTGTGCTGCCTTAAACCAAGGGCCTTATTTAGAGGACATTTTTTTGCAGTAGTTCAACTCATTCAATTCTAGCCCATACTGGAGCGTGCTGGTGTTTCACTGCCCTAAGGGATACCAGGAGGGTGGAAAACACAAACAAGGTGTGGGAAATGCTTTTCTTTGAGCACAATGAGAGAGATGTTCCAATCTATTAGACTTGGGAAGCTGGCTGTTGGTGTACCAGGTACAGACAAAGAAAAGGGTCTGTGTAATCAATTGTCAGGCTAACTTAAGAGTTCAGCTAAGTAATATTATGTGGCTGCAGCATGGCTTCAGGTGAGAATATAGTACACTTTCTTCTTGAGGGTAGCCAGAGACCAGGAGGATGGATTTAAATGGATGCGCCATATTGGCTTCAATAAAGAACTCATCCTCTGCCTCCTCGAGCAATTGCTTTTCTGAGTAGGCTGCTGGTTGTAGCCAAACTTTTAATTTCAGAACAAAAGAAACTTAATCTGAATGTCACACCTTAAATCTCAGTGTGTTAAAATTGAAAGGTTGAGTGGGTTTCTGTCTGTGCTAAGCTCCTGGTAAACTTCTTATTTTAAATTTTCTGTCCCTCTAGCATGTCCTATCTCCTACACTTTTGGTCTTCTTTCTGCGATTTTCTGTTTCACTGTCTTCTTTTTCTTTCTTTCCTTCCTTGCTTTTCCTCTTCTTGCCTAAATCTTTGTTACTGCATATTTGCTGGAAGTTTAACAAAGAAAGCTTGTCTTGACAGAGTGATGGTGACTTCTGTGCGGTGAAGGGGGTTCAGCCAGACACCATGTACATCTTTCCCAGCTGGGCAGAAACAGAGCCTTAACTGGAAGTTAGGAAAACCGGCATCATTACAAGGGCTGTCAACAGCACATTAATAAAAGTTATTTCTTCATTAGGTAAAAAGTGAGACCTGATGATGCTTTTTATAGAAGGTGCTGACACTGTTAGAGGGAGCTGCAGGGCTTTGCTAAGGGAACTGGTACCTTTGTGCTGAGTGGTAGCAAGAGAGTGATCTGCAGTAATATATTCAAGCCCATAACATTTCCTAATTTGAACATATTTTATTTAGTGCTTCAGGCTGAGCCATGGTTGCACTGTGTAAAGCATAATGGAATGCATGGCCAAAGCAGCTCTGTCAAAATTGCAGCAGAGGAGAAAACAATAGTAAAATTAAGGGTGTCAACCAAAGCTTGCTTAGTTTCCTGGTCCTTCTTGAATGAGAAATATGAGGAAACTGTTAGGTTCCCCAAATAAACTCCTTGGGTGATGTCCATCTGTTGCTCAGTAGTTGTATCTCAGTGAAGTCAAGAGGATCAAGTGTACTGGTCCTCTCTAGGCAGTCTCTCTCCCTCTCATGCCAGAGTTGAGCTCTGCTCTTTGTCCTGGCGAATTCACGAGCAAATGGCTGCGGAGAGGTTTGTGAGAGTTGTTATTTCCTTCCAGTTCTATTAAGAGAAAACTGGTTAGCCCATGACAGGAACATCTCTTCCAAGTCTTGTGTTTTCCCACCTCTGCAGGCTGAGTCAGGAGTCAGAGTAGGTCATAGCAGAGAGTTGTTGGAAGGGACAAACGAGTTGATGAAAATGCTGCTCAGTTGAGCAAGCAGGATTAACATGACAAGGTGAATACTGTTAGCAAAAAAAAAAAAATCACTCTTTTTTTGTTGGTGTGAAACTGCTTTCTCACACCTGCTCTACACCCTCCTGACAGAGTCCTCAGTTAAGCGTGTCCCAAAAGCATGACTGACAGTCCCCATGCCAGTCTTTTGGGGTAAACAGACTCGCTACTCTGAACCTCTCAGCATTTGTGTGGCAATGACACGTAAGAGGACTTCAGGAGAAGTCCTGAGGCTGCTGAGTAACCTCTGAGTATGAACAGTCGAAGGAGAAGCATGGCCACTGCTCTGCTGGCAAGCTGAGGGAACAGTGAGTTCATTTTAGGATCACTTAGTTTTAAGTGTTGTTAAATCTTACCTGTTTGCAGGAGGGTTTCTTGAGGGTAGGAACCCTGTTCATAGATAGAGCAGGTCACGTTTTCAGTGGGTTTGTATTACTGTCAAATAGAAAGTGTCCAAAAACACAGCAGGTTTGAGCTTTTCAGAAGTGCTGGTTGCTGCACATGACCTTGTGTTCACTGCGCTCATCTGCCACCAGCCACTTTCCGTAAATCGAATGTTTATCATGTCAGTGCCAGTATTGGGATGCTTTAACAACTTCCACTCAGTTTCCAAGATCCAAGCTATAATAGTGTTATTATTTTCTCTCTTGAAACTTACGTGCACTGCTAGACAGCTCTAATTCTCCTGATACAAGCTAGCTCCTCATCCTCTGGCTTCATGTCTCCTTGTTGTGACTAATCTTGCAGTCTTTTGACGTGTGGTCATATACAGGATGCCAACGAAAGTGGTACAGAAAATAAAGTTTCAGATATTCATTCATATGTGAAAAAGAGATAGCAAGCGCTTCTATAAACATCAGCTTTCAGTTACTGGTCTGGGGGTGAATACATGGCAGGGATCCTTATTATTCAGTTGCTGTGTTGTTTTCAACTTTTATAAACTCGTCCAGCTTTAAAGAAACATGGAATTTGCTTTTATGCAGGCAAAGCTCCAAAACTTCCCATTCACTCCAAGGAGCACATAAGAATCCACAAAGCTTTATTCATCTTGTCAAAAACCTGAAGAAAGGAGAGTTTATTCTAAGGAAAAGAGAACAGATAATTGTGAAAAATATAGCTTGTGTAACTCCCTGCTCAGTGCAAAGACGTGGGGTAATTAAACATGCTGTTTTCCTATAAAATAAGTGCCAGATAGATGTATTGTTCAGGAATTCAATGCACGGATGCTGAAATAAAATCTATCCATTTTGAAGTGAAACAAAAAGGGCAGTTATTTCACATGACCCCAGAAGGATTTTGTTTGTTTTTTTCCCAAACTGTTATGTTTCAGCACACACCTTGTTAAAACTTCTGTGTCTGTTGGGAAAACTAATCCATCATTTCAAACTTAAAACCCCCCAAACTTCCAAAGTTTTCAGTCTAAAAATAGCAGCAAGATACTTCTCAAGCACACCAGAACACTGTTACATTTCAGTCTAATTCTCCTCTGTTAACAGGCTTTATGAAAACATTTTCATATTTGCTAAAAGTTGCAATTTCTTTTCGAAAGAGAAGAATTGGTTGGGCAGTTAGTGCTTACAGCAGGGATCTACAGATACTGTGGTTTTCAGTTCAGTAAGGAAATCCAATTTTCTGCCAGTTTAGCCACTGCATCAGTTGCTATTGCAGAACAGTTCGATTGCTAATATTGCATCACACAATTCTGTGTCATGTACAGTTACTTTTTAATGTAACTATGGAAGTACATCTGGCTGTTTTCTTAAAAAAGATGCGTAGTTCACAAGTAGGACTTCAGGACATGTAAAGAATTATTAGAAAATAATGAGATTATCTCTAATGAGATAAGCTTGAAATCATCTCCCTTGACCATTTTTTGCCATTGGAAAACCACGAAACAAAAATTAATGTTTGCTCTTAGCTTCTGTTGTTTGATGTGGCTCTTTATGCTGAAACACAAACCAGTTCTTGAATTAAAGGTAGTTAGTGCATCCCATTGGGGCTCCCGTTGAGTTTGACCTGCCTCACACTCCTTCAGCTTCGGTCCTGGACGAGCCTCACAATGCTCTTGCCAGCAGGCTGAGAACTTGGGAATCACACGCATCACCTGGGCTCCTTTCATGTAATTAGGACAAAATATGAAAATGTCTCCAGTGAACTTCTAATAAGATGAAAAATAGAACCTGCAAGCTGAATTACAGCAGTTAATAATAGAGCAGCCGTGGAGTTTCTTCTCTTTGATGGGGACAGACCCATTACATACACTTCAGTTTATGTATTTGTCATTAATTTTTTGATAATGTAGCACGCATGAGATCATGTTACAGAAAGTCCTGGCTTGATTTTACTCCCTGACCTCCCAGTACTTCCCAATGGTTGTGGGTGCTCCTTGACTATACAGAAACCTTGGCTACTTTTGGATAATGGAACAAGTGTGTCTCCTGTTTTGTGTGTTGCCACATGAGGAGTTAGTAATTGCTGTTCTGTTGCTCATATTGCACTCCAGTGCACTTGGTTGTCCCATGTGGTATAGCCATTGCTAGTCCTGCCACAGCTCAACAGCTTTGAAATCTTGGATCCCCTGCAAAATGACATTCCAGGCTGTGAAGTTCCATAAAGGGATGAAGCCTGGGAGCCAGACCTCCTGGGAACCCATAAGCAAACACCATCCTGAGGAACCAGTAGGTGGTTTCTGGTGGAGATTATTATCTTTTGTATTGGCAGGTTGTAAATTAAATATGGAAATTCAAAGTTGCTGTGTACAGGAAAGCACAAGTACAGTCTATATGTGAGTTTTGAGCAAAGATCTCTTGTTCACTAGCACCAGAAAATATTGACGTAAACGTTTAGGAAAGTGATGGACTGTGGCCCGTGAGGATAAGGGACTGGATTTAGTGACCATGGAGGTATATCCACTGTTGTGTTTTCTGAGAGTTTTTCCATGTTCATTTTTCACATGGAGCAAGCAGCTCAGAACACAGAAAAAAGCTGGGAGTGGCACATCCCCAGCTACAGCTAAATCCTCTGAGGACACTTTTTCATGCAGTTGAGGGTTGCTGACAATTACAGCACAGACTGTAGCAGCCAAGGGCCTGTTAGGCTCTGTTGGGTTTTTTTTCATCCCTTCATAAGGCACACGCAGCTTTGGTGAGCAGAGGTTTCTCACATCCCCAAGACACGCGTAACCTCTCTGAAAACACATTACAGCTCAGTGGGTGCTCAGAACCTTCCTTGAGGTCATGTAGGAAACCAGTGACCAACTGAGCATCAGATCATCAGCAGTTACAGCTTCCAGATTCATATCGACCAGTTGATTTCAGCCTTTTTGTAGGCCTGCATGTCCTGGGGAGCACATCACGCACGGACCCGAGATCACCTTGTTCCAGGGTGCCGGTTGACTGTGGCCAGAGCAGCTGTTCCTGCTCCTGTGTGTGTCCCTGCTCATCGACTGCAGTCCTGAATCCAATTTGTCCATGCTGAGCACCCCTGATGAACAAGGCCCCAGCTCTCTGCTGCCACGGGAGCGTGAGCCAAGGCAGGCCATGGGAAGTGTTGCACAACCGGTATAATTTCACTGCATGCTGAATAAATACACTTTTGAGAACTCTTTTGAAGAGATGTTGCCTAATTAATCCTGCAGGGGGTATAATATGTATATTTTTGAAATCCAGTTTTAGCATCATGCAATTAGCTTTTATGGCCTAGGGATTCTGATTTAAGACATTCTTTGGTTACTAATGGTAATCTGTTTTAATTAGAAATGCAAATGTATTTTAGATCCAAATGTGTCTGAGTGGTACAATGTAAAATGATGATTCACAGTGAACACCATTGAAGTGCCTCAAGTCTGGTATTATTTGTACCTTCTGCAGTTTGAACTCTGAGGATCAACACAGTGTTCAAACATCGCTCTCAGCTGAAGCATGTGGAGGCTGAATAGATTTCTTTAGGAAATGGAATAAATATTAATCAACAGGGATTCTTTCTAGGACAGCAGAAGGAAAATCATAGCTTTAGGCAAGAAGGAGGCAAATGCTTTGAATGTTAGTGGTAACTTCAGCTCCACAGTAGCGGAACACAGCTCTTGCTAGGGCACAGGTGCTGAGCAGAGAGCAGCATCTTACTTGACTTTGTCTTAGTCTCAGAGAAATTACACAGGCTTGAACATTCCAGGCTGCTCAAGGCAGGGCAGTAGCTGCTCAGAGCTGTGTTGGTGTAAAATTTGATCTGGCAGCGTGTCTAAGACAAGCCTAGAGCAAGACAAGCTCCAGACGAACATCCAAAGGCTAATGCTTGCTGAATATTCACTACAGTCACTTGTCCTGGAGATACTAAACTATCAGACAGGTAATTTTCTGATCAGACATCTCAAAGTGCAGTAACAAGTCACCTGTATTCAACAAAGCCTTTCTAGAATCAAAGAGCCTCTGCTACTAGACTAATCCTCGCTGTTGTGTTTAAATAAGTGTTTCTTTTTCCTGATTCCTTCGAAATATGGGGCCAAAAGAAAGCAACCACTTGGCAATAGTGAAGATGGCTTTTGTAATGAAAGTTTATTAGGTATGTTGCTTGGTAGAGCATTTTTATAGCTGTTTGCGATGGGACTCGGTGATGCAGAAGGGAATGAAGCCGTGTATGCAGGGCACCTCTCCACATCTCTGCAAAGCTGGATGTAGATTTTTTTTTTTCCATAAGGAGGCTTCTGGTAAGGAGCAATGATATAGGCACCATAAAAGTTGTGGGTGGCTCTGTGTGGCCCTTCAGAAGTCACAATCAATCAGTTTCTTAGGACTAGCCTCATTGGGAAGGCTGGTGTCTGAGTCGAGGCACTGGCACAGCTTCAGAAGGCTGAGACCTCGGCAGGGTGCTGCAGAGAGCTCTCCTGTTCCCATGTAGCAGATGCTCTCTGAGACTTCAAGTTCCTGTCCATCTTTCTTGCTGACGCAGATAGAGTGTAGTAGTGACTTTGTCACCTGAAATTTGATAAACTTGTTGACTGGCATCACGGGGAAGCTTCCTCACAGAGCTGCTCCCTGCCAAGCTGTCAAACGAAAAACCGAGACGCAGATCGCGTGAGCCTGTTATATGGGACAGCAAGTGGTGTTCTGGTTTTGCTACTTAAGCTGAATGAATTAAAGCTTCCCACAAGCCTAACTGATAGTCTTGAGTGTGCAGTTAAAAGTCTCCGAGCTGCTTAGCCATTTCCCTGTGCTGTGTTCAAAGAGCAAAGCGTCACAAGCACCAGCAGTTCTTATCTGTGTGTTTTATTTCCAAACCGCTGTTTGCATTGACTTCATTCATTACTTCTTTTAATTCATCCCAACCAGTACCTTTGCTGTGAGCTTGTATTTTCCGCTGGTATTTCTGGAGGACGAGGGCGTGGAGGAAGCTGCTTTGGGCACCAGCCCTGGAAGCTGCAGCTGCAGTGTGTCTGTTGTCAAACACCCCAACCTCGTTGTTCTTGGTGGTTACGTGGTGTCCGCTCCTGCCCTGCGCCACTTGCAACTTATCCTTATTCCGTTCTTTTCTTTTCAGGGGCTGTCAGAGCCTGAATAATTTAAGAGTGAACAAATGAGAGACGTTCATGGAGGACTCTGTTCTTACCTAGGCACAAATTGACAAGCATGTAGATTGCCTTGGGTTTCCACTGCACCTACCACAACTTTACTAAGAGAAAAGTCCCCTTTCCTAGACATCTGTGTCACTCTTGCTTAGTAAAGTTATTCAAGATCAGCGCCTTTGGAATTGGTTGGTAAATGGACAAAGACTTTCTCTTTGCCCGGAGCTCCTCACAGCCTCCAAGTACCAAAGAGAACTCCACAGCACTAGAAAGCAAGAGACAGCTGCTGAATGTTGGAAGCTACTGCATTTGGCAAAAGAAGCTGACGCTAAGATGCGCACAGTTGTGTTTGTTTGTTCTGCTTGTTTTCTGTGCTTTCCGAGCCCTCTGTGTGCCTGGAAAGTTTAATGACCGATCCCTTCTTTCTCAACATGCAGTTTTTCTTCCTATCCCGAAAAGCTTTGGGTTCTGTTCTTGCTTTTTTTATTTTTCCAATTCCAAGTTTGTCACTGATACTCTTCTGTTGTTTCCATGGAGAATTGTTTGGGTACATAGCCACAGTTTCCTTTGAGATAGGGAGACCTAAATATGATACTCAAATATCATTGTCTTCCCTCCTCTCCCCCCATTTAGCAGAGTGGTCCACCTTGTCATAGAGGTTGCTGACTTCAAGTATAAGGCAGAGTTGACCTTAGCAATGATGTCATTTAACTGAGAATTACTTCAAAATTCTTACAGTAGCTCAATTTGGAAGCTGCTGAATGAAGCTGACCCTTGACACTGCACAAAAGAATAAGGCTTGTGTTTTACTAACAGCTGCTTGGAAACCATGTGTAATAAAGTTTGTTTTTGTGCCCAGCATCCAGGATAAAAGATGGCATTTGCCAACTCTGGTACCCTTACGCTCCCAGAAGAGCAGAACTGCTTTGATCAAAGTTAAAAAGTCTGCTTCTATGTGGGTGTCTAAGCATTTCACAGTTCCTTATGCTAAAAGTAACGGTGTACTTGCAAAGGCCAGCAAATGCTGCTCTCGTTCAGCTTCAAACATGACATTTTCCTCCTTGTCATCCCGTACAGCTTTTCGTAAAGGTTCAGGGTTAAAACTTTTTTTATGGAACATGCAAAAATCTCCTATCAAAACGGGGATTTTTGCTTTGTGTTTGGGGCTTTGTTATTTTTGCTGCTAGTGACACTTATTCTGGAAACTTCAGGGTCGGAGATTATTTTATTTTTGTCACAGAACGAGGACAGTGTAAATACAAAATGTAAAGTAGAACTGAGAGAAGTGCTTCAACAAGTTGTTTCACTACATTGAAATAAATGTTGATTTGTTCAAAAAAAAAAAAAAGCATGCCCTTTCTGGATCTTGTTAGTCTTGACTTTTTATTTCCTTTCTTTGCTAGAGAAATGCGTGCCTCTTGGCTTCAGCAATCTGCTCACCCAGCTGTGAGGCATTGCGGGAAGGCTGCTCCGATGTGCGCTCCCAACAGATGTGCTGGACTTGCTGTCACTGTGCTCGGGGCTGGGCCGGGACATGTGCTGGGTACAAACTCGAGGCAAGGGATTGGGTGAATGAAATCAAGCGTGCACAGATACTGCATCTGGCCTCCAGCTCTGCTGCGTGGGGCAACGGCTTTATTTCTGAGCTTTTCCACACCCTTTTATTCAGTAAAAGCCTGTTCTAAAAAGATGTTGCTTCGAGGTTCCCTTGAAGGTATGTTACTGCCCTGCCTTGGCTCCTGTCTCACAGTATTTTAGGATAGGAGCTGGCTAGGAGTATCTCACCCGCAGGTTGGTGGATTCACTCTGAATATTTGTTCTCTTATTGTTCTTGTTGTGAATTCACAGCGGCTTATGTGGGGGCTCAGATGGGGCTCTGAAGCAGGATGAATTGGGCTGATACATGGAGACAAAAATGCTCAAACCTCCAACCAGAGAAGTTGTACCCATAACAGTTGTAAGCTGTTCTGTGGAAACCCATTTCAGAGCAGGACACCCAGAGGGAAGGACCTGAGGTGTTTCAGCTGCTCTTCAAGTGCTTGGTGCCACGGGTCTGAGTTGAACACTTTCCTGAGGGTCTCTTTGGAGGCACAAAGAGATGTTCTGCCTTCATGTGCAGCAGCTCCTGAGTTAAATGCTCATCTGTAGGAAACAAGACCCTGCCCTATATTCACCTGAGGATTAATCTTGCTCTTTTCCCCTTGCCCTCCCTACGGTCACCTCTGATAAAAGCTTAGATCCACATGAAGCAGCAGATACAATAGGGAACTTCTGCATTTGTTCCTCTCACTAGGCACTCTTGGACTGTACCGAAGTCATGTTTTATTTCAGCAGGCTCTCTCTCTCTGTGCCTTCCCCTTGTGCTGTTTCTCTCCCTGGAGACCCAGCTCATTCAGCATGCTCTCAGCATTTCAGTAACTTTTCTTGCAAGGTCTCTGGGGACCATGCGCCTGTGTGCTGTTTCTCCAGGCTTTTGGTTTTATCTCACTCTTTGAAACTTTCCCAGAACTGCAGTGACTTTTCTCTGACCTCCAGGAACTGCAGCTCTTGAGCCCTGACACTCCGACTGGCACAACGAAGACCTGGAGACTACTTTGGGATGTCAGCTTTCCCAGCACATGTTGGATGGAAGCTGCATCTGAGCAACACCAGCTAAAAATAAAAGCTATTCAACTGAAGCTAATGGCAGGTTGCCACGAGTTATTGCTCATTAAAGTGAATTGACAGATGCTTAACTTCAGCTAATCATTCCCTGCTGCGAGATTGGCCTGGTATGAAGCGTACTCAAATGTGGGAAGGGGATTCACAATAACTAAATTTAGCTGAGGGTATGATTTCCTCGGACTCCCTCTGTAGTTAATGGAAAGAGAGAGGCTCCTACGGGGTGTGTCCCACTCTGCATCGCCCTTGGGCAGTGTGTGCGCAGCTCCTTGACTGCCGAGAGCAGGAGGTGAAGCTGCTGCCTGCCACAAAACTGAGTGGCTCCGAGTGACAGTGTTTACTCACCCCAGCTGGGTGAGTGCTTGTTTTCCTCGCATTAGGTTTCAACCTGGAAGTAATGATCAGAAAGCTGAATACTGAAGCCAGCAGATTGGTGACCGTTTCCCAATGGCAAGACACATATGCAAAATCCCTTAGGAGCATCCCCTGCTTTGCAGTGTGGTTAAAGGAAATTCTGCAGATCATTCTCTGTCTCAAAGCAGCTCTTCTTTCATATTTCTGAGGAAATGCCAGCTATTCAATAGCAAAACAGTGTGTTCTGAGTGTTGTGTGATTAATTTAGATTCTAGTCCTTTTTTTCCCTTGTTCTTTTTGGAAGTTAGTCATGTTTGCATGCTTGGCAGTGAAACAGAAAGTCCGATTTTGAGGTTTTACATTACAGTGATCGGAAAGTTTGTCCAATATGTCTGCTGCTTTCTCTATTGGACTAGAAACTTTTTATAAAATATTTAACTCCATACCATTATTCTTGAGTTTGGACAGAAGGTAATTTCATCCATGTAAATGGAGTTGTGAGAATCCTTCCAGATTGATTTGTACCTTTTGATGTTACTTCCAGCTTGAAGCTTCAAATGATACTCCCAAGACACCAACAGAAAATTCAGTTGAACCTTTTCAATTCGCTCATTTCCAGGAGATTATGAAGTTAGGGAGAGCATTTGAATGTCTGAACAAAATTTGCGTTTAGGTTTCAATGGCATAGTTGGAACGTATCTTTACCCTCTGGTGTGAAATTCTCTCCTACACGGTTCCATCTCATTTTTAGCTTGAGCTGGAGCATGGAGTAGGTCTGTGGTTGGACACGTGTGGAGCGGCTGAGTGGAGCTGGGAGCAGATGGGGAGCCGTGGAAGTCTCCAGGGCACGTTTTGCAATTCCATTGCGAAAGTTTAATGTACTTCTAATCTAAAGGGCTTTTCAAGCCAGTTGTCCTCTGTCTTTGTCTGACATGGGCACTGAAAATTTCCTTGTGTTTACTTACATTCTTCACTAGAGCCCGTTTCAGAGTCAGTGTCTGAGGAGACAGCTTATCTGTTGACATTAGAAGTTGTAGGATACATTATTTACATTGCTAAAACCTAGCGTTTTCCCTAGAGTAGCTGTAAAGTGACTTTGTATTATCCAAATGTTGTTGCCTCCCAAACTTTTGCAAATCCATGCCAGGTTTTACAGGCAGAATGGGCTCTAACACTAAAACCAGGATCGGTACTGTCATCTGCCTAAGCCGCAAAGTTTTGTAACCCTGACTCATGCCAATAAAAATGTTTCACTGAGCATGTTTTGGACATTTAATACAAAAGCACAGAAGAGACCAAAGGAACAGTGTTCATACCTCGTTCTGCCATCTTTGCATCCATCAGGTGGAGCTTTAGTCCCGAATCCCTTGAGCAGATCCAAGGGGGCTCTCAGAGCAGCATTTCCCAAGGGAGATTATAAAGCTTCAAGAGGCTGAGATCTGTGAACTGGAACCTGCACCCTGGATGATCATGGAGATGTTCTTGGAAAGGGCAGGAGGGGATACATTTTGATGGTTTAGATGGTTCTTGTTTGTTTAGTGTGAAATACTAACACAGAGACTTTCTTTGTGCACAGGATGAGTCTGGATGATTCCTGCTTTCCAAGATTTTTTGGGATGGAGATTCCCATTCTTTAGGAAATTTATTCAAGTAAAGACCGAGTTAGTCTTTTACCCACATCTGATTAAATTCTGTCTTTGTCACAAGTGTTATTTTACAGGAATCATTAAATGTGGAAAATGGGCTCTGTTGAGCACAGCAGAGCTAATTTATGTGCTCATCAGTCAGACCGTCATTATTGGCTTTCATTCGCAAGTGGAATTATCTCTGTAAAAAAACCTGTTGATTTAAATGCACATGCTAGTAGGACTTCAGAGTTCCCATTCTGGCTCATTTTCTTTGACTTCTGTGGAAAAATCCTTTTCTCTCAGGCTGTTTTTCTAGGATGTAAATGGAGCCATAGATAAATCAGAAGAGGATTCACCTCACTTAAAGCAAGACTGTGCCCTGCTCTAATCTCCTGTTTTTATAGCTGTTTTCTGTATTATCTTCTGGTTATGGACACATATTTCTTTCCTATCCTTTATGATCTGTCATTATGTATCAGATAGAGAAGCCTGATGCTTTCTTCAGAGTTGCTCAGAGAAGCCTTTCCCTGTTAGAGATCTGAGGTCCTGCAAAGCAGTCTGGTGCTGCCTGAGCCTAATCAGACAAACCTCCCCTCCCATGTGTGCTCTGGGGAACAGGGTGGTAAAAATAAAATGCCTTGTATTTATGTTCCAGCAGTAATTCCTACTGACTCAAGTGAGAATATTACTGTGCCTCTAAAACCAGGTCTATGAGATTTTCGTTTTTCTTTTCACCCAAGGTTGCATAGAACTGGAACCTTCTATTTTTTGAGTACAGGAGCTGTGCTTTTACAGATGTCTGTTCGTTTGACCAACAACAACAAACATTTCGTGGCTGCAGCGGTGCAAAAGCTCTGAATGTTAAAGCCCTTTGGTCTGGCTGAGTATCTCTCACAGTCCTCTTGCCAGAAGTTTCTTGGAGGTTTGCTTAGGAGTGTTTTGGAAACCATCATTTCTTCTGTCTGAATGAATGGTTTGGCCAGGAAATCAATCTAGCCACACTGCGTCTGCTGACCTCCCTACACCCATTTTGCTTCACCAAATACCTTTTTTTAGACTTGTGTCGTGGGACATTGGTGGGAGGACAGCTCCTCAGGGCAGACCCACTGCAGTGTGGGGACAGCCACTGCTCTGCTGGTCCTTGCAGGCAGCAGCAGCTGCCTCAGTTATCATGCAATGAGCTGCTGCATCTTTCCCAAAAGCTCTCTGGTTTTTCTTAAGCAAACTGTGTTTCCAAAGAGCTCTACTAATGCAGTTTGCAAAGCACATACGTGCTATTGCTTTGCGAGAGGAGCACGGTAACGCGTCCTCCTCTTCCGCTCAATCCACCTGGTGTCTGGGTCTCGGGCCAGTATCAAGTGTCATGATTAATGTGTTTGTAGCCATATGTGCCCCAGAAGCAGAGCTCACGTGGCTGAGGAGGTTGTCTGCAAGGTCTTTCCTGGCAGATTTTTTTGTGTTTCATGTTTCTTTCCCTCTTTTTGTGAGCTCTGCTCTTCCTTGAGCTCCAGTCCTGCCTCTGGAACTATGTCGATGTGACCTGCTTTATGTGCAAAGGAAATCATTCTCAGCAGGGCTGGCAAACGGCAAATGTGACTTGCTCACAAATGTATCCAAATTTGCAGTTCCTTTGAAAAAGAAGAAAAGGTTATGAATATTGTGTGTGGACTTGGTGTGGCTTTTGGATAATGCATGTTCGGCAGCAGTGGGAATTGGGATGATGAGATGGGAGTGCTTTGTACCAATATAAGGTGTGGGCAGAGATAAGTCACCCAACACCAAAGGGTTCCCATGGTGGCTGTGGAGCAGGGAGATTCATGCCAGCCTCACTTTCCACCTTCCTGCCTATTCCCCAGTCGGCAGAGACTGCCTTATCAGGCAGGATAAGGCCGTGTTTCCAGTCTTGGGCTGCATGGGCCAGGCAAAGCATGGGCTCTGTCCCAGATGTCTTACTGTGCTCAGCCAGGGCAGTTCAGCAAACAAGGAGAAAGAAGAGGACTTCGTATCTGATGGGGTTGCATGGCATGACCAGCATTTAGTAACCCTTTAGTAAACAGCTTTTTCATCACCAAAGGTATGACCTTGAGCAGGAAAATTTTCAGGTGGGGTCGTTGGACAGTGTAACAGCCTCCCTCTGGAAGCCTGTGGGTTGGCTTTAGTCATGGCTGCTGCCTCTGAAGCCCTGATGTTCAGTCTGCAGAGGGTTCCTGGCTCTGGGTGTCAAAATTACTGGTGGGCTGTGGGCTGTCTTGAGGCTGGGACTGTTTTGGCCCACATGCTGCCTTCCTGGGAATGACAGGATTACTGACCAGCACTTCCCCAGGACAGCTGAGCAAAGAGTGCCGTGGCAGGAGAGGTGCTGTGTGTCTGTCCGTGCCCCAGCTGCAGCTGTGCTGCTGGGGAAAGGAGAGGGAGGCAGCAGCGCAGGGGCCTGACCCTGCTGGGAAAGGAGGTCCCTGCCCCTTCACAGGCATCAGTGTTCCTGGATTTGGCCCTGCTCAAGCCTGCCGGGCTGAGGTAGGATTGCCATCTCAGGAACAAACCCTTGGGGTTGTTTCAGGCTTCATTAGCCTCCTGTCAGCTCCCTGCCCTTACCAAACATTAAACTGGCAAGGTGCTGTCGACTGGAAGTGGGCGGCTGGACTGCATCACTTACAAGCTATAGTAAAAACCTCGCTGTACATCAGCTAAGATGTGATGAGATCAGTTCATCCTTGATTCTCCTCAGCCTCCCACTGAGCTCGGTCCCCAGCAAAGGCAGCGAGTCCATGATATGGCTGCTTCCCCCAAATCATCCCTGAGAGTGGCAGCCCCACAGAGCAATCGCTTCCAGACTTTCTCCTTCTCACTGCAGCCCAGATCCCTTTGCTGCAGTAATTCCCAAAGTTAATCCACCTGCAGCAGTGGTAGGAGTGCAGGCACCTGCAGACGCTCCTCTCAGCAAAGCCTCTTGGCCAGGAACCCTCAAGCTTCCCCCACCGCCTGTGGGGCTTTCGGTGCTGCCAGGGGTGCCAGGGCGCTTGGAAAATCAAACCCACCATCGTGAAGCCCTGAATTTTGCTGACGCAAGGCACACTGATAAACTCGTAAACTCGCAGAGCATCACGTGGAGCCTGCGAGGGAGAACTATCCAAAGCCTATTGAGTGGGAGATAAGCTGGCCCCTGACAAACATTATCTTGCACTCGTTGATTTAGCGCTACTTTGTGTACATGAAATAACATCAGCAGGAGCTGGCTAAACCCAGGCCTTTTGGAGATAAGACTGCTACTTTGCCCTTACAGAGGAATGCCAGAAAAGCCCCAGCAGCTGCACCTGGGATCAGCTCCACCTGGAATCTGTCCTTCTCCCAGTTCCTCTTGCGCTCACTCCTGTCGTCAAAAAACAGATGATTGAGATTTTCTTCCTGTCTGGGAAATGAACTTTGACTTTCTCTAGCTTGTTAAAATTATTCCTGTATGTTCTAAAATTTAACTTTTGACCTCAGGTATGTAATAATTTATTGGTTCAATTTCTGACTGATGCTGTGTATGACTGTAAAACATTCTGATTCTCATAGTCTGCATTGTGCAAGCTGGCAGACAAGGCAGAGTGTAATCTCTGCTCCATGCACAGAGAGCTACAAGCAGCAGCTCTGCCCAGAGGGGATATGATCTCTTTATGCAGGTAGCAGGAACTGGCTTCTAAAACAATACAGGTAATGATTCTCTACAAGAGTAGCTCTCCCTCAGCATGTGTACAACCCAGCATCTCTAATGGTATTTATGGCTGAACTGAGAATATCTGGATGCACCAATCTATTTTGATGTGTTGTAACTTAGGTTTTTGGTTTCTGCTGGGACAGATAAAGGATTCAGAGATAACAATGTAAAAATGTTTAATGACATCACTTGGCTTCTTTCTGATGTACAGTCTGAGATGTTTTTTGCAGGACTGTGACAGCATCTGAATTTTGTAAAAAGTATTTTCATCTTAAACTGTGTGGGATTAAACCTCTCAGTCCCTGTCAGGGAGGGGAGGGAGTTGCCTTGCCGTGGTTTCAGAAAGTTGAAAGCAGGGCACTTGTTCCTGAAGGGCAATTGGGAAATCTTTGAGCAACTTGTTTGTTTTGGTTTTAGAGCCTTACTGACATTGGCACGTCTTTGGTCTGTTGCATTTGGGGGGAGTAAGGAAGGCTGCAGCCCTTTCTAGGGTGCCAGTCTGAACATGTGTATCAGTAACCGAGGTTGGATGCGGTTCAGCAGAACCTCCTGCTTCCATATAATGAAACTATTTTTTAATTTTAAGCCTGTCTTGTATCTCCTTATTGAGAGTTTCCTTTGGTTTGAGCAGTTTGTCATCTTTTGTGATTGTTCATTCCAGTTTCTTAGTTCTAGGGAACGTGTGAACTCTTGTGACAGATTGCTTTCAGAGGCAAAGGAGATAATTTTAAGGTGCTTCAAAAGTTAATAAGTAGTCTAACTAAATCATGTCATTGGGGGCTGGAAACAGCTGAGAAACAATTATGGAATTGGAACCTGACAATGTGTTGGTGGCTGTCAGGTCTCCTGTAGTAATCTACTTTTTGTGCTTATTTTCTTCCTGGCAATTCACAATGAAATTGTGGGAAGAAGCTGAGAAATTCAGCACTTAGCGTGAAAATCAGGCTTTCATTAAAAAAACCTGAATAAAAAACCTGCATAAAAAAAAGCTTCGCTGTCTGCGATCTTTCATAAGGACAGATAGTGTGGTAGGAAATGAGAGAGGTGTGTGAGATTGTGGGAAATGCCCGTTGCGGGGCATATTCCTCTCTCTGGTATGCAATAAAGTTTGCGTAAAGTCCATAGGTCGCAAACCCTTTCCCCAAGGCAGGGTGTGTTCTCATGCTCAGTGAGCGCCTGACGTGCCCCGGGGAGCAGAGGGGTGCTGGAATGAGCTCTCACCTGCGCCGTTTTCTTGCAGACGCATATTCAGTCTCTTCCAATGACAACGGGGGCAAGTCTGACTCGGTGGCCAACTTACAACCTCAGCCATCCCTCAACTCCATCCAGAGCTCTCCGGGCCCCAAGCGCTCGACCAACACCCTGAAGAAATGGTTGACCAGTCCCGTGCGCCGCCTGAACAGCGGGAAGACCGAGAGCCACATCAAGAAACAAAAGAAGGTGCGAGATGGCAGGAAGAGCTTTGACCTGGGCTCACCAAAGACTGGAGATGAAACCACTCCTCAAGGAGACAGCGCAGATGAGGTGTGTGTTGGTGTTTGTTAGTGTTTGTTGTGGGAAAGACCATGTATCTCGGGTATTCTCCTCCGTGGGGCGTGAGTCATGCTTGAGTAAATGCAGTTCCCTTAGGGTCTGGAGGGAACGGCGAATCATACATAAAACTGCGTTGTTTAAAGCTGTGTTGCAGACAGCCTTGTCATCCAAAGAGCAATGGAATACGTAGGGAACAGCATTTCACGGTTTGCGTATGTTATTGTCCTTTGACTAGGTTTTTTTAATAGCCTATTAGAAACCTGGCAGGGATAGAAATGAAGTTATTCTTGAGCAGCTATTACCACTTTTTGCTGAGCTTCATATCACCTTTATGCTACCATGGCAGTGTTATTGCTTAATGAAAGAAAATACTCAGAGAAATAGCTATGTTTCTGTTAAATCTGCTATGTAGTTGTACCTGCAGTTTTTCTGCAGGCATGTTCTCCACCAGAATGGCACTTTCCTGATAAAGTGAATGGGGAATTAAAAGCCGAAAATGCAGAAGATAGCAACTGAGCATAAATAGAGGAACGCGTTTTAAAAACTGTACATCAAACAGTTCTTATTTAAATGAAAAAACGACTATTCTGTCAGCACACGGGTGTAGTTGCCTCAGCTGCGTGAATGACCTGTAAACTGTATTTCTGTAAGCCTTAAGATGCACCAGGATTAACCAGCAAAACCTTATGTCTTTACTGCTTCTCTTCCCTTACCTGCAGTTCCCTCCACACAACACAATATTGAGCTGAAAAGATAAAAGAATCCTGTCTGTTTCTAATTATGTTTAACTTTTCTTCAGAAGAGCAAGAAGGGTTGGGGAGAAGATGAACCAGATGAAGAGTCTCACACACCTCTTCCTCCTCCTATGAAGATTTTTGACAATGATCCAACCCCAGATGAGATGGTAAGGCCACCCTACTATATAATTTTTTTGTTTAAGTGCATTTCTCACATAGCTATATCACAGTGGTTTCGTAGTGGTCTTCTAGTATCAAGGGCCTAGACTTGTGATTATAAGGGTCTCCTATGTGCAAATCATAATCTAATACCTTTCTCCAAGTGGATTTACAAACAGTGCTGGATAAGCAATTTAGCCCTGGCATCCCATTTCATGATAGGTCAATGGTGTGCCTGTGTTGTGTGTGATCAGAAAGTCCCTGCACATCGATAATGCATGTTTTCTACGTCTCTTTGAAAACCGCTGTTGGTGTCTGGCTGTAGCAGTAGAAATGGTGTCTGGTAGCACCATGCTGGTGGTGGTAGTTCTCTGACATGAAGTCAGAATTTGCTGTGGTAGTTGGCCCTGTGGCTTGCAGGGTCCTGTGTTGGACTCAGGGTGAGAACCTGTGAATATGGCTGTGACAGTGGTTTACATTCACAGCCAGTCCTGTCTGCATGTGTCCTCCCACCCTTTCCTGGTGCTGTCATCTCCCTTGTAGAAAACCATCCTCCTGTTCTGCAGTTTCCTGCTTTCCTGCTGGCGTCCGTTTTTAGCACTGCCACTTCTGTATCGCTGTCCTCTGATTGTAATTGCTGCAGGCAAAGAGGCAAGGATAGGGGAGATTAATAAATTGTCAGGAAAGAAAAACCAAAACAACCCAGAATGTTCTTGGGGAAGGTTCAGGCAGAAGTTTGGAAATACAGAGAGAGGAGGATGTAAATATTTCTGGGACTCAAGGAGCAGAGTGATGGAGTAAAGGATTCGGGGGCTTGCTGCTAATCTGTCAGGAAATGTTATGACATTGTGGTGGCAGCAGGAGCAGAAGGAAGCAGCTGGAGCTGTGGACTCCTGCCCTCGGAGTGCTCTGTGTGCTTCTGGCTGTCTGGCGAGGGGCAGAGGCGAAAGGTCGGCGGAGCAGAACCCTGGTGGATCCATGCCCAGCACAACAGCAGTTGCTCCGGGCCTGTTCCCCATGGTGTTTAGCTAAATGTTTGGGGCTCAGTTTGCTTTTTGGTTTTGGGGAGATGGTTTTATTTTGTCTTTAGTTTTAAAGAAAACTGCTGCAGCTCGGGTCACTATTTTTGGTGTCCAACATGCTATGTGATTTCATTATTTCTTGAATACATTTCTGACAGCATAAATGTTGTGGAACTAAGCTGTTTTCTGCTTCAGATGTCTGAGCTTTACAGAGTGTTTTGGCATCCTGTTTCTTCACCCACTCCTAAAACAGAAGATTAAATAGAGCAAGATGCATCTGAAACCCTTTTTTCCGCTCTGTTTTTCTTGCCCTACTCAACCTTTTGTCATGGGGGTAAAAAACTAAAGCCCATAGGGTCCTGGTTTTCCTGGCACAGGAGCACCATATTAACAATGTTTGAGCCATGCTGGAGCTGAAAGCTCCTTAATGGTGTCAATTTGGGCACAGTGGCCTGCTCATGTCCTGCCTCTGTGCTTATAGGCACAGGCTTAGGCTGCACCAGCAGCAGCAGCGTGGGGCAGTAGCTGTGGTAGATAGGAGATGTGTGCATGTATGGGAGGTGACACTTTTCCGTGAGCCCATCTGCCAAGCAGCAGTAATCGTGCCTCACTGCTCCTGGAGGCTCTCATAAAAGATGAATTGCAAGATCTCTTCATATTAGAAATTCATAATTTGCTTCCTGAGAAATAGAAATACCATATTTCTATTTGCCCTACTCAAACCAGACTCCTGTCGATCACGGAAGTTTTATTTAACTCCAGAATTCTTGTAAGCAGCGAATGTTTTCATGCTTCCTACAAAATCCTGCAGTTATTTACTTTTCAGAGACATTGAGCAATTTAATTTAAAATAAGTGAGAGCAACAGCTGCTTAGTGCCTCCAAAAATTGGACTCCTCCTGCTAGAATGGTTATGTTTGGCAGTTATCATCGATGTATTTGTCCAGTATCTCTTCAAAGTCCTTATTTTCAGTCTTTTTTTTTCCTAAACTCATCTGTCTGCATTGCAGGTGAAACAGGCAGGCTGAGCTTTTACATTAGTATGAGATTCCTGCATTACCAGCCTAATTCCTCAATTACCGGCCTGATTACCTGTAGTTTTTGTTGTTGTTGTAATTAGAACTGTTGATTAGATGTATTATTTGTGAAAGACAAGTTGATGAGTAGCAGTGTGTTCATGTTTCTGTTCTGTCACAAGGCTTCTGCTTAGGATTAATCTCCTTTGCCTTTTTTTTCTTCTCCTGGGGATGTGTCACTCAACAGGAGCAACCTCCCCAAAGGGCTGCTGAAAGAGGTGGCCAGCTGCCTTATTCCTGCAATCACATTCCCACATCTCCCTCTCCAGCACTGTTTAATCCCAGATACGTGTTCGTTGGCACCTGCACAGTGACTTCACTCAAATAGCTGCCCTGCACAAGACTTTCATTAAGTACCTGAGAGATGAATAAACTTTTTCATAATTTATAAAAGTTTAGCCATGCTTTAGTCTGTGTCAGCCTGGCAACAAAAGGAGGTTGTCCAAGGGCTTGTAGTTTTAGTCAGTGCTTGTATTGCCTTCTGAGGAAATGTATATACAGGTGAGCTAATAAATCCCAATTCCCATAGCTATCAACTGGGTTTGGGTGTTCAGACTGAGGTTAGGACAGCAATCAAGGGGTGATATGCTCTTGTAGAGCAAAAAGCTTAAATTAAAAGTGAGTTTTTCTGCCCTCCTGTGCCAGGTACCAGGAGAGATGAGATGTGTAGGGGTGTTTTGTCTCCACTGGTTGCAGAGAGGGGACAGAAGAGTTACACATTATAGATGACCGAAGTTGCCTGAGTGGGAGGTGTCATCTAAGTTGATTTGGAGTTGCAGTTGACCTGTGGGAAAAGGATGGGGGTGATTTGTTCCCCCCTGCCTCCCTCCCCTATTGCCTGTAACTCCATGTGTACCTTGTGCTTAACTGCATTTCTTAAATATGCGTGTATAGGGGAGGGGGTAATTTCTTACATCTGCAGTAAGAAAATCAATTTTCTGGAGCCTGTAAGACCGTAGACAGCCTTAGAAGGACGAACCAACTTCAAGAGTATTGTAACCTCTTTGTAAATGAACTTCAGTTCTTTGACGCTGTTCCCTGGTTCCGGTCTTGGAACTGCTGCAGGGAGATGTGCAGCCAGAAGTGGATGGCAATTCCATGCTTGTCTGACACGGCAACACTCGCTCACCTGACCTGCACGTGTCCCTCTAACCCTCCAGCCCCCTTTCCGCGTTCCTTCTCCTATCTCGGAAGCTTCTTCACTGACCGCTTGGTTTCCTACTCCCTTCTCATCCTGCTAACTTGCTTTTCCTTTGCCACCTGGTGTCTTGCAGTCCTCTTCTTTGCTAGCTGCTCGACAGGGCTCCTCCGATGTCCCAACTGCTGCGGATCTTGTCAGTGCAATAGAAAAGTTGGTCAAAACTAAGCTGGTAAGTTTAGTGTTGTGAAAACTGTGTACACAACAGGCCCGATGTGACTCTAAGGAAGGGCTTTACAGGCTACCTCTTGTTCTGGTTTCCTTGCTTTCTGCATTCATCTGCTCTGCTTTTATTAACCCTGTGTGCTCTTCTTCTCAGTAGTGTCCAATATTTTGCTCCCCTGTGAGATGAAGCCTACATCTCATGCAGGTTCTGCACTGCATAGTCAAAAGTCACTTCTGGAGTGGGCTTTGCAGAGCATGAGCTACTGTACTGTACACATTTTGGGGTCTTGCTGGTATTCAAATATTTTACACAGTGGGATGTTTTTGTTTGTTTTGTTTTAAAGCTTGTTCTGAGGCACAGGAGTTTTACTACCCAATGTGAATTTGTTTGGTGTTCTGGTTTCGATGAAAAGACCCTCTAAAGAGTAGAACTGCTTGAAGTACCACAGCTGTGCTTTAATTTTACAAAGATTTGTGTGTCACTTTTAATCTGCCTTGTCAACTCTTTCTTGCAGGGAGTAGAATAAGCAATAAAAATGCTCTGGGATTAATTTGTTCAAAAATTTCAGTATTGTGCTCTCTCCCTGTCTGATCCCACGTCTACTGGACAAGGAGTAAATCCTGTTTCATATCTTGGCTTCTTTTAAGTTTTCCCTGAGCAGTTCAAAAATGTTAATATCAAAGCTAAACCTTTTCCTGCATGTCCCAGGACCTCTAAAATTAGCTAAATGCTTTCTCTGAACAAGTTTAACATAATTAAGAAGCAGGGATATGATGAGCCTACAAAGGTTCATTTCCTTACATCTACTGGAATGATGAAGAGAGTAAAAAAATAAAAAAATCCCCACAGTGATCATTAAATTATTGCAACTCTGAGCAAGCATCTTTATCTAGTGAATCATTTCAAAAGGTTTCGGTATTTTCTCGGTTTGAGATATTGCTACATGAAGAGAGTCAGCGTTCATAGGGTGCTTGATAAGGCGTGAGTGGTAAAGGAGCTCTTTGTGGCATGGGAAACCAAGAAGGCTATTCCCAGAAAATTCACTTAAAATAGTTTTATTCCACTGAGGGACTAACAAACTGAAAAGTATTTCATTAATCCAGTTAGACATATTTTTTTGATGATATTTTATTTTCTCTCCCCCACATGCAGTCTATTAGACTATTACAACTACTTTCAAGGGATTTGGGGCAAACCTTAATTATTGTGGAATGTTACTATGTGTCCCATCTATTTCTTTTTGTGTTTTATTTTACTACAAGAATCCCCCATTCAGCTTTTGGCAGGGAACTTTTAACCACGTGTAGGCTAACAATGGTCCTGATTGAGACATCAGGATATTTCCAGGATGATTTGAAATAATTTGGAAGAGTTTTCTTTTCTCAGATCTACTGGAACATCTTTTTGCACCTTCTAACAAGAGGATGACAACTCTGCTTTAAGGCTTTTTTTGTGGGGTCCTCCATCTAAAAGGTCCTCCAATCTAAAACTAGTTTGGTTGTGTTTCATTAAGTCCTGTGGGAGAGTATTTCTGAATACTCTGTAGTGGTGGTTGCAGAACTGACTTGAATACTGATGCTGGAGTTCAAGGAAAATGTTTATTCTATTGTTCTCTGGGGCTTTTTTAGACCCTTGAAGGAGGATCTTACCGAGGAAGCTTAAAAGATGCTACTGGCTGCTTAAATGAAGGAATGACGCCTTCAACTCCCCCACGAAACCTTGAAGAGGAACAAAAAGCCAAAGCAATGAGAGGCAGGATGTAAGTTGTATTACTGGTTCTTTCCAAAATATGTACCCAAGGAGGACACACAGCAGTACTCCAGAAATACTTTGTAGTCAGTGAGTGAGTGTGGAATTGAGAGTAAAACTGTGTTCTGCTTGCTTCTGGTTTTTCTTAACATGTAAAAACACTTCATAAAAGCACTTCCACACACAGGAAGTTCATGATCACTCTGAAATGTACAGCTTTTACACCAGATGGCAAAAAATCTATTACTGTAAAAGCCTTTGAAGAGCTCAACAGGTATTACTGAGATGTTTGCATTGGTAATTACTGCATTGCCAGAGGTGAAATCAGCTCTCAGAGGGGGGATATGTGGTTGGCCTTATTAGCTACCTTTGAGAAAAAGAACAGAGAATCCCTCTAGGATTTTTTGAAAGAGGTATTTTTTGCCCTCATTATTAGCAAAGGAAGGGACAGGATTCAGATGCATCTGTGGTGGAAACATGCCACTGAAGACAAAGTTCCATTTGGGAAACCCTCTCATGTCCATGGTAATGGGAGAAAAAAGAAGTGGTGACAGCTCATGAAAGTTGTTTTTAAAATTACCTGTACACTCCCATAAATTTAAAAATAATGCTTATTCCTTCAAAGCTTATAATGATTAAAGCATTTCTTAAATGCGTGTTCAGCTGAAGAACAGAGAGAGTTGGAGCAACAGAATCAAGAATTATATGAAAGAAAGCTGAGGTAGCTGTTTTCTTTGTATCACCTCTTACACCAACAACAGTAACTGCAATGATCTAATCAAATAGTAGATTGAGGGGAAAAGTAACATTCCATACAGCTCTCATGGGAGTGTGGTAAGGTGAGAGGTGGAAGAAGAGCACTCCATTTGGGAAAGATGCCAAGTCGGGGCAGAACAAGGAGGTGGTTAAGAGTAGAAGAGGAAGTAGGAGCAGTGTCACAGGTCTGTGAAAGCCATCATTTGCTCCTGCAGTTTGTTGTGGGAAGCCAGAGAAGGGATACAGTGAGGAACTGGAGCAACTCCCAGCAGCAGACAAGGACATGACACTCGTGGATGTGTTTCGGAATGGGAGAAGTTTTCTGCAAGGCAGCTGTCAGCCTTCCCTCAGAGAACATCTCTGCCCATGACTGTCTCCTGAAAGCTCCTCAGTATTGCAGGATCTGGAGTTCCTCTGGTAGCAATTCGTTAATTAGGTGACTGGCAGCTAACTGCAGATTGCAGTTTTAGTGCAGAGACCTCTGCCATGGTAAGCACAGCTACAGGAACACTTCTGGCAGGGGACTGGCAGCCTATTACGTGCAATTAGTAGCTGCCAGAATTCCTAAACACCAGGATGTTTAGGAGCACCTGCTAGTGGCTTTCAGCACTAGACATCTGTCTCCCCTCCAGCTCCTTTGTGTCTGTGTTCTGTGTCTCTGCAGCTTGCTGGGTTTAATTCCATAGTCATGTGAGGCAGCTGATTTCCCAGCTTGATCTGTGACCCTCCAATCCCCACAACACAGCAGCTGAACCCTTGCACAGCCATGGGCAGCAATGTCCTGTGTTCTTGGCAGCACATCCATGCCAGCAGTTAGCCCTGGTGTTAGGAAACTCCTTACTCCATCAGGCTCGATTGCTGCATTTCTATGAGCAGTTAAGACAATAGTCTTATTTGAGTGTCATTGTTCAGTAAAGGTCTAATACAGAGTTTCCAAAATATCCAGATACTCAGACTCAGTCAGAAGTGAGGAAGCTCTAACCTTGCTCCTGTTCATGCCAGTTTAAATACAGCTGTGTAGTCAATACCTGCTGGTGACCAGGGCACTTTCCAAGCAACTCCCTGCCCTTGCTCCCTCTTATCAGAGCAGGAGATGAGTGAACTCGAATTCTTGCCTACATGCATCTTAGAAACCTTAAATTTGGGAGTACTTCTAAGGTGCTGCATCAGGTAGGCTTCAGAGAATGAGCAGAGATGGTCAAGGTTGATTTTCCTGCTTGGTAGGAAGAGGGGAGCAGAGGGAACCCTGGTGCTGAATTTAAGGTAAGTGGTGGAGGTGCAGATCCTCGATCCTAGTAGAGGTGTAAATTGGCGGGTTTTGTCTGTTCACCAGAAACCTGGTTGCTGCAGTGATTTTTAATAAACACACACCTGCCTGCATGTCCTGCAGCATTATGTACTACAAGTACCTGCTGCTTCGTTTTTAGAGCAGAACTTGGCCGGATGGATCCTTGCAGTAACCTCGTAGATGGGAGAGGTTCTCCCATTCCCTCCGCAGCTCTCTGTGCTTGTGGGGAGCAATGCAAACAGAGGTGGTGCCAGCTGGAAGGCCACCTCCCAGCCTTCCTCTCTGGGCAGAGGGGACTGTGGAGACTGTCCCAAGGGCACAGGGGTCAGGCAGCCCGAGGGGCTGTGCAGCACATGCCTGCTCAGGCCACATGCTGCTGGGAAAGAGCAGCCTCTTGCCTTTTGCCCCACATGTGTTTGCTGCCTGGGCACAACTTGGCAGAGCGCTCCAGAGAGCACAAGCGTCTGGTGTGGCTGCTGCCAGCCCTGCCTGCTGCCAAGGGGGCTGGATTTCACTCTCAAACCAACAAGAAGCTGTTTGATGTTCTTCTGCCACATGGCCAAAGTATCGCCTCTGCTTTGTCTGAGCAAGGGACACGTTGCGAGCACAGCAGGAGCAGGATTTATCTTCTCAGTAGCCTCTCATAACTAAGTCTCTCTTAGCAATGCCAGTCTGGTTGGTTTTTCTCCCTCCAGGTATTTTAAACCAGGCTTTATCTTAGCACTGTTTGCCCTCAGCCCTATCACTTCAAGTGGGTCAGTCTGGTGATTGATGTGGACAGGGAAATATCAGACATGAAAGCCCTCCTCTATCTTGTTAGCCTTGTTACTGCTGTAGCAAACTTGAGGACAGATGGAGTTTTATTTGTCATGTGCCAAATGTATGTATTGGCGTAATTGAGAGACAAACTGTCTGCAGAAAGCTGTAACTTTTTGAAATTGTCCTCAAAAGAACATTATGTGATTAGGCAGTTTGACTTACAAAGGAGGGGCTTTTTTTAGCTTGCTGTTGTTTGCATGCATCAGGCCTTCGTTAGATGACTCCCCTACCTGGGGTTATTAGCTCTGAAATCAGAGTTAAAACATTCGACACCCACACATAGATTACCTACCCTGAAAGATTAAGCTCTTAGTTGTGACGGGAGAGGGGATTTGTTTTCCAAGTGTTTGAAACTTCCAAACTGAAACTTAATTGATGAATCTTGGGCAAAGCCAGATGGACTGGGGCAAGAAATCGTCTCCTGCTTGCTGCAAAATGGGTCAGGATACATCTCCATCGTTCTCAGGGGGGCTGCATAGGGGATGGGGAGAGGAGAACAGGGAGGGGTAGTTCAAGGTGCAGGCAGCTGTTTGTGCTGCTGCTCTTGCACCATCTTGGGATGTGGTGGGGGAGAGGGATAGCAGGAAAGAGTGGTTAAGAGATTTGAAATGACTCTGACCTGAAATGTGACATTTTTGTCTTTTACATTCCACTGAGCTCTGAGTGAAGGGTGAATCGTGTTATGTGATCTGGATGATGATGGGGTTTTATGGTGAGGTCGTATGTGGTAAAGGAGAAAATGGTAACATCAAGGAATATGGTCAAATACTTGTGTGTTCTGTTTTAATTTAGGTTTGTCTTAAATGAGCTGGTGCAGACTGAAAAAGACTACGTCAAGGACTTGGGAACTGTTGTGGAGGTGAGCTGAAGCAAACCCTGCTATGCAAAATGTTTTCCCACTGAAAAGCACCATGCTGACAAGTGACAACAACAGAAAATACAGCATGAGAAACAAACTCCTTTATTTTGCAGTCTGCTTCCATGGTCCCCTTCTCGTGTTGACAGAAACAAGAAGAAATGCCTTTGGAAACTATTTTTGTTTCCATCTAGCAAATGTTGTATTTTAGGTTCAACTCCAGTGTGCAAAGGTTTTTCTTGGCTACCCTACTTGTGACAAACTCTTTTTGCTTTAATGCAGCCTTGGAGGCATTGGTGGAGAATAACTTATGATCCTACACCTTATTTCATGCTTTTTTTCCCATCATATTGGGTAATGGTAACACATACTTTACTTGGGTTTGCACCTGCACTTATGTCCTGTGTCTGAATACCTTTCCAGAAGCTGGGCCTGGAACTGTGTTGAGGTGCATGTGTGGCCTCTGAATTATTGTTGTGCAAAAAAGCCTGAGATAAAAGAGAGTTTGGGGTTTTTTTACATTAAAAACAAGTCCTTTTTTTGCATTAAAAAACAGTCTTTTTTTTTGTAAAGCTTCAGCTTGTAAAGATCTGCCTGATCTCTAGGGATCACCTGTCAGATCCAACTCAGTGCAGGGTTCAGTTTTTTTCCCAGCAAGCACTCAGAACTGGAGACGTGGGATTCACTAGTGGCATTCACTAGTCCAGGGAGAATTATCAGTCTGTCTAACAGTGATTTTCAACAGCTTCCAAACTTGAAAACCTTTGTGTTATGTTTGTTTACATCATGCACCACTGGCAAACCTGACAGGGCTGTCGTGCTCCAAAGGGTTACAGAGAAATTCTCAGGAGGCGAAAGAAATCCTGTTCTTGTGACTCTAAACTTACTGCTTGGCTTTGTGCTCCCACAAGATACTCATGGTGATGAATGGAAGAACTCTGTGCAGAGTCTGATTTCTTCCTCTTACCAGAGAAGCCAAGAGCTTGATAAACTACTTTGTTTAACTTTTATCTTACAATTGCACTTGTCACTTCAGTTACATCTAATAATGGTTTGTGTAAGTATTGCAGATATTCTAAGCAAATCCTTCAAAGTTTTCTTTTAAGCAAACTATGTAATTTAAAGTATCTGCTTGCATTTCTGGTTTTGAATTGTTCAAAAGATATTTTAATCATTTTCAATGTAAAATATCTTGGCATTAAACTTTTGCTTCTTTAAAAAAAAAAGTATTTGTGCTTCGCCTTTGAATGAACCCTTTGCTGACCACTGATCCTTAATCCTAAAGGGCTTCATGAAGAGGATGGAAGAAAAAGGAGTTTCTGAAGATATGAAAGGGAAAGACAAGATTGTATTTGGCAATATTCACCAGATCTATGACTGGCACAAAGAGTAAGTTTTTGGTTTAGTTCCTCTTTGGACACCTTTCTAACCACTTGTCCACAGAAGGCTGGGCTATGTGGTGTCTGTATGTCAAAGCTGCTTTTAATTGAACATCATCAGGTCTTTCAGGGCTGAGCTTCCAAAGGATGCTGCCTCTCTTTAGATTGTCTCTGTTGGTTTCTAAGTGCTGCTTAATAGCATCACAAATCTTGGCTACCGTAAATCCTGATATAGGGCTTTGTTTAACCAGCCAGAACCAGCACAGCTGCATGATGGAAGGCATCGTGCTTACCTGAAATCCTTTTTCCCAGTAACAAAAGAACTTTAGCCTGGGATAGCTTTGCACTGCCTGACTTCATGGGAAGCTGTTTTTTATGCTGGTACAGCTTTATGCTGGCTCTAACACGGTGCCAGCAGTGCTGGTCAGTGTGACAGAGATGCTGCACACAGGAGGCTGCCCTGTGTCAGCTCTGTGCTGCTGATGGCTCTGCCACTCTGCTGGGGAGCCCCAACAGGAGTCATCACTGGGAGGTACCACTGTGGTCCATCCACAGCTCCTGAGCTCCCAAGCATTCCCAGCATCACTCTGAGAGTTGCTCCTTGTGGGCTATTCACTGGATCTTCAGAAAACCTACTGGGGCTGCCGTAATTGAGTTTCTTGGGTCACAGGTGTAGCCTCAATGTGTCCTGCTGATGTGCGTGGGTTCCTTCCTGTGTCTCGTGGTTCTCAGCAACATCTTCACATGCAGCTGATTGGATCACTAAGGCTGACCATACCAGTGGCATTTGGCTAGAAGGGTGATAAAAAGCAAATTCCTTCAAGATCCTTCTCACTTGAAAGCCCTGGCAAGCTTTGGCCTGATTGATGCTTTTGGCTCCGAGTTAGGAACTCCATTCCTTACTCATACAAGTAGATTTTGAAAAGCTGCTAGAAACACAAACCCTGGGCCATTTCCCTTGTAACTTTGTGAACAATGTCTTGCTTATGGACAATATGGTCATCATTTCAACTCTGCCACTCAGAAATACTCTGCAGCTACAATTAACTAAAATTTGAGCATGCATGTGTAGACGCGAGCAATGGAGATTGGGCTGGATCTTCCTTCAGCTCTGGACATTTCCCTCACCCAGGAAGCACAGTATCCTTGCTGTGATGTGTCCCACAGGTGCTTATCTCATGGCCTGGGCCTGTCCGTATGTTCTGACAGATGACCTTGTGAGCACAATCTAAAAAATGTCGGAGAAAGCTTCACCTTACGTTGATATGAGAAAATTGAGTGTTTTTACCAGTGTGATTCCTTGATTAAGTGTGAGGATAGGAGTTTTCTGTAACACAAATGGAAAGATTCCCTATTTTTAGTTCTGTATATCTGGGTCAAGAAGTGTATTTAAATGCAGATGAATGTAGCATTTATAGAGGACTGGGTTATGGAAGCAGCTGTATTTAATGGTAGCAATGGAGATTTTTAATTGGGACATCTGTCCAATTTGCATCACTTTTTGAGGTTCTGGGATTTCTTGGGACCAGACCATTGCAAGCATGTCCTCTCACAAAATCTGGCTGCTGTAGCAAATCCGTGGAGGCATTTGAGACTGAAATCCAGAAGTGTAAAAGAGGAATATCATGGGCAGGGAGATTATTGGGATTTGCCTACCAGACAGAAAAATCTAGCAGTGTTTGTCAAGTTTTCACCTCACTTTTAGGCATCCCAGTATATTCTTGATAAGGGCATTTCAGCTAGAATGAATGACCTCCCTGAAGCTGCAAGTCAAGGTAGAGATGGTGTTTATGAATTACTGTGACTATTATGAATAACATATTATGATTTAATATGAAATTAAAAACAGTGACAAACAGAACATATTGTAACACCACCAGCAAAACATGTTGATTTTTTTATTCAGGTGGAAACATATGCAATCTCTTTCACACTGACCAGTACTCCAAATCTGCTCATGCAACTGAGAACTCCTGGTAAAGCTGGAATTTTCATAAGCTGAGTTTTCACAAGCATTTTGGTATATGGAAGGGTTTTACTTTGGGAGTTCTCAGTGAAGGAAAGCAACTCTAAAGCAATTAGATAGTGATCAGCACTTTTTGGAAATTGAAACCACTGTCATGGTAAAAAAGAGCAGACAGTTTGCAAGACAAGACCTCCACATTTCACAGCTTTCATCTAATGATTTAGAAATCCCACCATTAAGGGCTGAAGCCAAGCTTACCTTTTCATTTATTATTGAATACTGGAGCTAAAATGCCACTGTCATATCTGAAGGATGACTAGTTTGCTGCTGGGATGACCTAAAGAAGTATTCTGAAGTGTTCATATCCTTTCTTTCAGCTTTTTCCTGGCTGAACTGGAAAAATGTCTTCAAGAGCCTGACCGTTTAGCACAGCTTTTTATTAAGCATGTAAGTTTTATTTTGTTTCCTATATCTAGTACAATTGTCTTTTAGGGTGTGATGGCTCCTTTTCAAAAACACCTGTTTGTGTCGATTCGATACTTTCACATGTCTAAACTGAATTTAAACATTAAGTATCCCTATAGTTACTCATTTTCAGTGGGCAGCTGGATTGCACTAAAGCATTAATCATTGTCTTCTTGCAGACAACTTACCTGGGGGGCAAAATTGGTGTGGCCAAGGACATCTGCCAAAATACAGTTATGGCAAGTACTTGCCAACTGCTACAATTTACATGTTCATGTGATGTTAGCCAGAGTATAACTCCAGAGGAAATTTCAGGCCTGTCACTATGGGTATAGCATCTGTCACTGGCCACAGCCCAGGAAGCTCCCCTTGCCTAAGTGCAGCTGTGGAGAACAGAACCAGTTACTGGTTTTCTTTCCTGCTTCAGAGAACTAAATCTTTGATTAAACCAAAGATAAGGAAGACTAAGCAGAACATCATAGCAACTTTCTGCCACCTTTTAATAACAGGAGGGTGGCCAATATCTCACGTGGCTGCTGTGCCTCTTGCCTTCACAGGAGCGGCGATTGCACATGTATGTGGTGTATTGCCAAAACAAGCCCCGGTCTGAGTATATAGTAGCTGAGTATGAAACGTACTTTGAGGTAAGCACGGCTCATTGTACATTACTGCTGCTTACAGCTGTGAGCCCAGGTCAAGGAGACTGTTCTGTAACCTGTGGGGTTTGCCTAAAACAAACTCCTGGAGATTTTGATACTGCATGTGCTGCTGAGGTCTCTGCCATATGGAGAAAGTGTTATTATTTAATTGGTTTCAAATTCTCATATTGTTCATTTCTAATAAATATTTAATTCACTGCTAACTGTGTGTGGCCCTCAGAGCACCACAAATGCACTAATTTCTGTCCTACGTAAAATAAGACTTTTAAATCAGTCGTGTACAAACAACAGGGGAGGTAAAAGCTGTTGGAGCTGGGTGGTGCCTCTCATAAATCCCCAGTAACTTCGTCTGTTTCAAGAAGTCTTTGGGACTAGACACATTTTGATAGTAATGTGAAAGAAGCTTGTTTAACAAGGGAAAGATGTTTCCTTTCAGCCCAGGGCAGGAGGCCTGTTCTGCAGGACTCACTTGTGAGCTAATCCCCGCTGCAGTGGGCAGAGTGGCCCTCAGACCCTGTAGGGCTGCTCGGTCAGCTCGGAGGGGGAGGGATCCTGTGCTTTGCAATGCCTTCAGCTCGGTCACGACTTTTACCCAGGCCTTGCCTAAATAGGATATGCCAGATTTTTTAATCCTCAGAAATTCCCTCTTGCAAACAAAAGATTAAGAACAGACCAACTTTCTGTGGAATTAATTCTCTGCTGAGACATTTTATCATGTTGTCTATCTTACTCTGTGATTGTTTGCAATTGTTTTTAATCTTCATTTTTAGGAGGTTCAGCAGGAAATAAGCCAACGGCTGACCATCAGTGACTTTCTGATTAAACCCATTCAAAGAATAACTAAATACCAGCTTCTTCTCAAGGTGAGTGAAAAGATACAGTTTGGATTAAACTGTATTCTGCATGTTGCATTAGATGCTGTTATTTTAAATCAGCCTTAGACTTAACTGAGGAATGAATTCATCAAATTAGGAGGAAAGAGGGGTCTGTTCTCTGGGCATACAGTGACAGAGGCCCATGGAAAATGTCCAGAGAGCAGGAGGCCACATCTGTGCGAGTGGTTTGTAATTTAGGATAGTAAACAGATTTTGTTTTTTTTATTTTCTTTTGGAATTTTTTTGTAGAAGGGTACACTTCAAATAGGAATTTTCTTTCTCTGAAGTTTCAGAGCAAACTCTCAAGTTTTTTTAAATTGGAACAAAGATACACAAGTGTATTGTTAAAGCCTGTCTTTGGTGCTGAATGGCATGCATCTAGTAAATGCTATAGCCTCCATTTCTGAATATCTGTCTTCAAATTAGCTGAAGAAACTTATTTTCAGAATATTCTGTTGTCTTAAAATTCGGGGAGCTCACCACAGTTTTTTTCCCAAGGAGCCTGACCACTCTAGTTTATGCTGATTTATCTATAATGACAATTACTCAGCACTCTTGAAAATTCATCCCGAGAGGTCTGAAGCCAATAACTAAAATCAGGCATGTCTGAACCCACCCTGTAATCCCCAGCAGCACTGAGGCTCTGAGCTGGTTTCTCCTCTTTTTTGATCTATGCCCCAGCAGGCTGCCATCAGCCCAGGTTTGGGAATTGCACACTAGCAAAGGCACAGCAGCGTGCTCCCCAAAATGCCAAAAGGAAAAGAAAACTCTTTGTGTGTGTGTGTGGTCTTGTGGCTTAAGACAGAGACCAAGTTAGCATTCCCAAGGACTAACCCCAGCTTTGTCTTTTTTTCTGTGATGTTTTCAACAACCATCCACACCCCTTTTCCATATCTCTAAAGTGGTTATGACAGTCAGCAATCTCTGAAGATGAATTTATTAATATTATCAGGTTTCTTCTCAGAAAATCATATGCTGAATACACTTTTTTCCTTTTCAAACTAGTGCCTTTTGTTCTCTCTTCTCTGAAGTGCCTTAATGCAAACCTTTCTGCTTTCTCCAGGACTTCCTGAGGTACAGTGAAAAAGCTGGTCTGGAGTGCTCCGAGATAGAGGTACATTTTCATGCCCTGGACAATAGTGCTAATGGGACTTTGTATGGAGGAACGAAAAACCCAGTATTCCTTTGACAATAGTTGAAGATCCTGCTGGTATTATAAATGTGATATTTCTCTTAGCTTAAATCAGAATTAAAAGATGATGGCGCAGTCCTGCATTTTAGTCCTGCACCGTCCTCTTTTAGGCATCTATTCATGAGGGGTTCGCCATGAGTCACTGCAGCAATCGTGCTATTGAACTCCATTATTTGGCACTGTGCTTTTAGGAACCCTCTGGTTCTCTTGTAATAATGCAGCATCCCTTTTCCTCAACAGAAAGCAGTTGAATTGATGTGCCTTGTACCAAAACGTTGCAATGACATGATGAACCTGGGTCGCCTCCAAGGCTTTGAGGTATGCATTTGCGTTCTTCTTATAATAATAACTAGGCAAGGAAAATTACTTTATCTTTCTGTGTACAATCTACCCAAGCTGCTTATTTAGTCCTTGTTCTTCTGCAGTGCTGAGCTGCGTGCTTTGGTGAGGTTTGAAAGGTGGAGGGTGACACACCTCTCGCTCTAAACTTGAGGCAATCTATCTATTGTTTCTTCAAAATGTGAGGTCTGTAAAAGCTTATGCAAGCTTTAATGAGACTTACTATATCTATTACCAAAGCAAAATAAGTGATGAAGCAGCCTGCTCTGCCCATTAGTAAGGTCACCTGGCATTAACACGTTAACAGCTCCTGCAGAGTTCAGCAACATCCAGGACGGGACTTGTGAGTTATAACCCCACGGGTTACAGCTTGCGGCTTGTAACTAAGCCAGTGTAGGCTTTGGTGAGAGGTCTTATCTCCAAAATGAATAAGGATTTGTCTTACTGTCTTATGCACTGCAAAGAGGTAGGTCCTGGCTTTTGCAGCTTCAGAGGTGTTGTGTCAGTGAATGCTGGCTTAGGGCATGATGGCGAGCTCTTGACTGGAGCACTACAGTAACAAAATGCATAATGGGAACAGGGTTTGAAATGAAGTGTACGAAACAGTCTGCTTAAGACCTGTTGCTTTTGGTTTTATATACACGGTCAGTGGCAATGAGAACAAGGAAAACCTATGTTCCTTGTCTTCAGCTGAGGTCACGATTTACAGGGTTGCTGCTTTGGTAACTTAGAGGGGATATGTCTCACATGAATGCAGGGCTGCCTGGAAAACTTGGCCTGCATGAAATAGAGCATATCACCTTGTGGGATCACAGTGGGTCAAGGTTTGTCATGTTGGTGCCTTGTCTGCTCCTCAGGGCAAACTGACAGCTCAAGGCAAGCTGCTGCAGCAGGACACCTTCTACGTGACGGAGCAGGATTCCGGGGTTCAGTCTCGACCCAAGGAGCGCAGGGTGTTTCTCTTTGAGCAAATAGTTATCTTCAGTGAACTCCTTAGAAAAGGATCTCTAACGCCAGGGTACATGTTCAAGAAAAGCATAAAGGTAAGAAATGCAGAGGGAGAAGCATATTCTGTTTGATGGTCATGTAAGGTTCATCCTGTTACAGGGGGACAGCAATGTGCAGAAAACATTTGCATTTACCTGTCAGTGGAGCAGAAGCTGTTTAAGACCATCTCTAAATAAACCTTTGGACGTCTAAATGTACTGGGTAATTTTTACAAAGGACACAGCCAGGGCAGGTCCTCTATCATTCAAAGCTCTGGATTTGCAAATATTCCTACAAAACCTGCAGTAGTCAAAGGAAGTTTACAATAGTTGCTTTTAAGCATGATCATAAAAGATAGATGAAGGTACAGTATCCAAAACAGTCATTTTAGGCCAAAGTATAAGTCAGTACTAAGCCTTTATGTGATATTACTGGAAATACTCTCCCTAATTCGGGTGAGGGCTCTTAGTACAAATATGGATGTTGCAAGAATGTTTCAAAGACAAATAAAACCACACATAATGCTAAAAATACAGCTGTGACAAATTATAAAACCAGCTAAACTATAAAGAGAGTTTTGAGAAATTAATTTTGGTTTTAAATAATCTGTCCAGATTATGGGGCTGGGGCTAAAAGTAAAAACTGAAAGTAACCAGGGCAAACACTTCTTTGTGTCTTCTTTTGTTTAAGGCGGAGGTTATGTTTCTTTAACAAATGCAAAGTTAACCTGTGAAATAGTAAGTGAAGGTGAATGAGTGCTGCACATCTCCTGGTAGAGCAGCCTTTGCTGTCCCTGCGGAAAGAGCAAAATCCCTGATTCGTTTGAATTTCTGGGTTGTTCAGAGCTGAGAAACCAGTCTGGCATTGATTTTCTTTTCAAAGATACAGCTTAAGAGACATGGGAGAATGCATTGTGTTTGCTCTAAATTTTAAATGGTGCATTAATATGAAATAGAAGAGAACACTATCAGCTGAAATAAGGCATATTAACATATATAACTAAACAAATTTATGGTAAACAGCGTATTTACTGAAATGAGGTCATCTTTTTGGCTGATGGAAACAGCAGCATTTACTGAAAAGCCTATATCCATTTGCAAGTTAGTGTATTTTATAGTTTCCAACCAAATAATAGGCTATAGAGGGAAAACCTAAAGTGTACAAACTTGATTTAGATGATCAGCTTTGATTTTATCTTTTTGCTGATTTAAATCATTATTAAAATTGGAGATGGAAATAGTATGAATCATTTTTACTTCAGTTTATTGTATATATAACAATGAGGCTTTTATCTGCAGGAAACAATTCCTGAATTGTATACTGTAGATAAAGAGAGAAAAATAAATCTCTCCTAATGTCAATAAAATTAGCTTGCCTCAAGGGTATGAGTAGCTTTTCTAGTTAAACGGCCTACGAGAGGAAGGCTGTTCCCACTGCCTGAGTTTAAAATTTTCATGTGATGATTTTCCAGCCCCTTTTCTTCCACTTGGCAAACAGCTCATTCTCCTATTGAGTGTCTACAGCAAGTGTGGGATCCCCTGTGGCTCCATGTGTGTCTCCCTCACCTCAGCATGGAGTTTGTGTGCTGGCAGCTCTCACACCCTCCCTCCCAGCCCCCAGTTCAGCCTCAGGCTGCTTTTGCATCTGTCTGTTTCCCACAGAGAGGAGCTGTGGCTCTCAGTGGAGCAGGACCATTCCCTGCCTCCCTGGGCTCTGGGCATCCTCACCCCACCCATCGCACTGGGGCCTCCACCTGAGCCAGCACCACAGATCCCATTTCTTTCCTCTGTCACAGCCACAGAGTAAAAAGTGCATATGACTTCAAATGCAGCTGTTTTGGTCTGTCAGTGACATGAGACTCCCAAATACTGTTCTCCAAGGTCTGTCACACTCCAGCTGTGACAGAAGCTTCAGCATGATGTCCTGCATTAGCAAAGAACCCTTTTTTACACAGTAAGGTCCTTAGTGCTGAGAAATGGCACATCCCTTCTTGGATACTTCTCGGTTGGAGACCTTCAGGCTCTCAAAATACGTAAGTAGGAGCCTTGGCAAATTCATTTCCCTGAGACACAAATAGGAGGTTAGGGGACTCTACACATCTTTTACCTGGAGTCATACCAGGATTGGTTTGGCTATCAGCCAGAGGAAAATGAGCTCAGATCAGGAGGAAGAACACTGTCCGGGCTCACTTTGAGTCCCTTTCCTTGTCCCCATGTCAGGGAAGTTCCTGCATGTTCCTGTAACTTCACAGGGACTGCCAGAAGCAAAAGAAGAGGCTAATTCCATCCTGCAGTTTGAATGCTGGACAGTATTCTGGTGTGGAGTGGACCTCTCCATACCTTGACAGATACTCAGAGCAATTGGAGACGGACTTCTAGGGGACATTACTGCCTTAGTCTTCAGAGCTGTCTGCTTTTGGCATGAAGACGCTCCCTCTCTTTTTTTTTTTGGGAGGCTATGCCAACCTATTCTTGTTTGCTACCCTCAGTATCTCAGGAAAAGCTAAAGTTATGAGTACACTTAAAACAGAAGCCTCACAAGGGTGGGACAGCAGCCAAAATTGCCATCCATGTGATTTCCAGAAAGAGTATCTGTGACTACAGTCAAGTGAAGTGATTGCACACAGATGACTCTAATCTGCTAGAAATAAGATCTGTTGGAGCATCACAGGAGAATTGCTCTTTTTTTTTTCATTATATACCTGTGCACAATCCATTCCATTTTTAAAATGTTCTAATGACTGAGACTTTCTTATCAGAGGACAAGAAATATAAACATTTATTTAAATTGGAGGAATGATAGACTTTATTAGCATGTTAATAGGAACATCTTTGCTCAATTTATGGGTTACAGTAAATTTTAAGCCCACCAGTCAGGTCTGTGTTACCTTAAAATAGCAGTTGTAATTCAAGACAAGGCGCGTAGATGTCTGGTACATCTGTCAGAGCTTTATTGAGCATCATATTTAAGATTTAGATTTATCTGGGTAAATCTAGATGAGACAAATTCTTCTGATTATGATCTAACAGTTCGTTATTGGACTCAGGAACATTTCACAACAGTTTTGATTCTTGTGTAATGTTAACTCATGCTCCCCGTAACATGCTCACCTTGGCTTGTTTCAGATGAACTACCTTATCATTGAAGAAAATGTGGACAATGATCCCTGCAAGTTTGCTCTAATGAGCCGGGAAACATCAGAGAGAGTCATTTTGCAGGCAGCTAATCCAGAAATTCAACAGGCTTGGGTACAGGACATCAACCAGGTCCTGGACACACAAAGAGATTTCCTAAATGGTATGTACGTGGTCTTTGTTCTGTTTCCCAGACTGTGACGCTAAATGGGATTTAGAATCTCTATGTCTTTGTTTCCTCTGTGAGAAAAGTGCTGAGCCACTTCTGCATGTGTCAGTTTGGGTTCATGTTCCTCAGGTCCCTCCGGGGGTGGTGCTTTTGTTGGTACTTTTGTACTGAGGTTTGCAGGACTCTGTCACCTGGTGCTTTCCACTGTACTGTGAGATTTTAAATCTGATGCCATCCCAAGATCGTGATGAAGCCAGGCTGCCGCTGTATCTACACAGCATCTCCCATGTGCTCAGAACAAGGTTTATCCCCAAAAACCTCCTGTTAGACATCACTGTGTGCTACCAGCTGAGGATGTGAGGTGGGATGAAGGCTGCCTCACCATCCACCCCCCTACAGGTCCCAGCTCTGCGGGGCAGCAGCAGCTTTCAATTAATAAAAAACCAAAGGAAAGGACAGGGAAACAAGGGCAAGGGCTTGTTTCTCCTAGGAACCATGGGAGCTGTGCATGAACAGGGGCCTTTCCAAAGTATCAGTTTTGCTTTAGAAATAGATTTGAGGCTTTCTGAAATGATATTTCAAATTAAAGCTATGTTTCAAAAAAAAAAACTCTCAGAAACCAGACGCACACAATCAACAAAAGTGTGTAATTTGAAAATACAGAGGAATCAAATTCGGTTAACAATTTTAGCTTGTTCTTGCTCGCAAGTGGATGAGGGTAAGAGAAGGGAACAAGACCAGAGAAAGAATCTAAAAATAGTATCTCTTTTGTTTGTTTGGAAGCAACAAAGTTGCTTTGGATGCCTCCAAGATTGCTTTCCACTGTTCATTTCAAACCAGCTTATTTTATGCAGTTTATATTAGAGTTCTATATTTAATAGCTTGATACATGTTCAATAATAAAACATATTTGCTTGAATCAAGATATTTTGGCTTGGCACAATATGTTAGGTTTTTTGGGGGGGTTTTTTTGGGTTTTGTTATTTGGTTTTGTGGATTTTTTGTTGCAAAGTGGGAAGAGGCTCTTTCAGTTCACATCAAAGCAAAGATTCCCTTTTCTTGAATGTGGAGGTTTTAAAATTTTTAATTCAGCTTAATTTTACTTTTCAGATGTTAAGTGGGAAGGGGTTACATGCCAAAGTTGTTTGTGACAGTTCAGAATCTATGGCTGAGCTGAGAAGGGAAATATATTTCACCCATGAGGCCACAACTTGGTATTGGGTTTTCATGACCTGGAATAGAAATGGCCTCATACAACCATAGTAAAATTATTCCTTAAATACGTTGGTGAGATGAAGAGTCTAAGTTCTCCAGTTTGACCAGTTGGTACCAAAACTTGATGGGTTTAAGTCAGTGCAGTTGGCTTTGACTGAGGAATTATTGGAATAAAAATAAGTTCCACTAACAGTTAGCTACAGACTTTTTTTTGAAAGCCTTGTGAGAACTCCACAGGCATTAATGCAGGCTTTTTCTGTCCCTTCCGTATCTTTCTTGCTTGTTCTTTTTATTTTTAAGTATTCTCTTTTATCTTCACAGGACTTACTGCCCTGTGAGCCTCTTTTTCTACTGAGGCATCTTCATAGTCTCTATTCAGCCTATCTTCTATAAGGCCAGCAAGCAATTTGATGGGTTAGGAACATAATCATCACTATCTCTAAAGCAAAAGTAAAAACAGATTTATATTAAAACAAAGGCTTAAGGATTTACCTTAAAAATATAAATAAGATCCAAGAAAATTATACTGTACCCAGTAGAGCCTGTCCAGTCCAGAACATTTTAAGTGGCTTTTAGAACGTAATCTTATTGAGGCTGACTAATCTTTAAATATGTTCTTTAGCTTTGCATTTCATTAAAGCAGATGTTTTCTGTCCTTAAAATCATATTAAATCCACACTGAGCCAATGCTGTGTAAACTTAAGAACAAAATATTCTCCGTAAGTTCTTGCCCAAGCTGTCTCTGATTTTTCTCTCTTCATCAAGGAAGTCCTAAAGAGTAAGGGCTATGTACAAAGCATGGGATTTGCATCCAAACTTCATTAATGTAAAACTGTAATATTCAAGTTTTTGGTATTTTTTCTTGGAAAAGTAAAAGCTGCTAAGCCTGAGAAACAGGCTGTGCATCAAATGATGGGCTGTCGTGACTGTTCTTTAGGAAGCAAGCTGTAAAGAAAATATGTCCCTGCTGGACATGTTTCATAAGGAAAATGCCATTCATCTGTACCTTTTTTTAATCATGTGTTGTGGGGGGGGAATTTGAGAGAGAAAGAGAGAACATGCAAGTAGATGGACACTGACTTTTGCCAGAAGCTTCTGAGAATACTGACAGATGTTTAACAGGAGGCTGGAAGCCAGGCATCACTGTGATAGTTCATGGTGGAATTAGTAGTCAGAAATGGGCAGGCAACTAAATACCCTTTAAAAGCACTGAGTACAGTAGATTGTTTCAAGCTGGATTGATAAGTATTCATTCAGATCTTACTGCTAAAGACCTTGCAGCCTAATCTACTGTATACAATAGAAAAATGTCACTGTCAAAATCATTGTCAAAGTTCTCCCCAGCCTTCTTTGTCCTCTGTGGCTGATCTGCAGCAGGACCAAAGCATTTCCAGCTGCAGCTGAGGTAAGCAAGTGAAACTGTCAGTCAGTGTGGCATAAATACAATCTGCTTTTGTGACAAAGGTCAGGTTTTAGAGACAAGTAATCTTCTAGATTGCTACAGATCTATGTCTGTGTCCTTTTGAAGAAAATGGTGATGTGGCATCCTCCTTGATTTTTTTGGTTTTTTGTTCTTTAGTATGAAGTGGTTTCTTGAGCTGTCCTGCCTTTCTCTGGAAGGGGAATGCTAGAGAGTGCTGTATGGTGCTGAGCTTTTCTGTTTTTCTTTCCTTTTCATCTTGTTGGGAAAGACATTCCTTCTGTTGTGGTTCCCTGGTGGGGCTGATGCTGTGACATTATGTCCTCTGTCTGCCTCTTGCTAGACTAGTCTCTCTGCATTCCAGTAGGTTTAGTCTGGTGCATGTACACAGTATTAACTGGCTATAAATCATCTGTTAAAGCCACATGACATGCGAAAAACCAAGCCCATAGGTCTGGGGCTGGTAGCCTGAGCCTAGCAAATCTGCTCACTGTGAGTCCCAGCCCTGATCTCTTCTCCTTCAAACAAAACAAATTATTTATTTCTCTATGATCTGGAATTTTTATCCTTCTTTTTCCCAGTGCAAGCTCTCTCCATGACTATAATATCTACTCTCACAAGCAGATGGTTTTTTTGCGGCTTATGAAGCTATTTAGTGTTGCGTGTTGGGTGTTTTCTGTAGAGATTTGGACTGCTGGGATTAATGTCTTAGCCCCATCTATACTTCCTCACTTGTTGGCCAGTTCCAGCAGTTTCTTTGAACCAAAGTTAATGTAGAAAGCACACTGAGAGCCAAGTTGCAGTGCATCACATCTGAAGAGCATTTAGTAGTCACACTTTCTTGGGAGTATGCAAATGAGACTTAGAGGTCTTGACCTGTGTTTTCTGATGTTAGCAAAATTCACTGTAAATGTGCTGTGCACCTCTTAGTCAGGCTTTCATTTATTTTGACTACAGCATGTGATTAATTTGTGCGATTTCAAAGAAAATGAATGCAATTATGTATGCTATAAATGGCAAACATTTCAGCCTACTCACTGTGTAGGTTAGAGAAGCCGTTCTTCACATCCGAACGGAGTGCTGTGTTCAGTTCATGCACAGCACAGTGTAACATGCTTGTGTCCTGTCCAGCCATGAACGCGCCGTGTGCTTCCGTGGGCGGCGTCTCCTGGTCGGTTTGCAGCGCACAAGTCTGCTCTGTTTGAACCATCCCACCTGTTTGAACACCTCTGCAGCCCCTGGCAGGGCTGTTGGGAGCCTGTGGCTGACTCTTGTCCTCTCTTGCAGCACTGCAGTCGCCCATCGAGTACCAACGCAAGGAGAGCAGCTCAGCGGTGCTGCGGCCCCAGGCCGGCAGGGTCCCTCAGACCAACACCAGGCCCCATTCTTCTATTCCAGTAGGGTCTGAGAAGCCTTTGAAGGCTACAAGCCGTAACCCATCTCTCCCACCCCTGAAGATATCTACCTCCAACGGCAGCACAGGGTATGAGCACTCACAGCCCGGAGACAAGTATGAACAAAGCAAGGTACTGAGCTCATCTGATAAAACATGATCTCACAGCCCGTTTCTTATACCACAGGTGATCCATGATGTTAGCTTTGATTAGCAGCTAACCAGGTCAACAGGAATCAACATACTGAAGCAATGGGGTAACGTGTGATTTGGGATTAAACGGCTCATGCAAAAGCCTTGGCATCCACATGGATGGCACTTCATCTGGGAAACAGAGACAGAGCCTGACCCTGGAGCACTGATCCCGGTGTTTTTCAGGGCACTGTGCTTGCAGATCTGGTGAACTAAATATCCATTTGCAGTACTGGCAGAAGCAATATTTAGGCTTCTCTAATATCCATTAAGCACCTATTCCTGAAAAAGTCTATGGGTAGGGAAGAGTTTAGACCTTTTCTCACATAACAGCTCGCAGGGTGCCAGCTAAAGGGTATAATTTGGGTAGATGTGTGCTGCACACAAACCACCAAAGAGTCAGTGGCCGCCAACCGTGTTTGGACCCTGCTGCTGACTGAGGCTGACCAAAGCCACTTTCAATAGGACCTATATTTAACTGTGAGTATTCACTCAGTGTCATTGGTCTTTCTCCCCGTTTGGCTCAGCACAGACCCTTCATCTCTAACAGCTCGCAGATGAGAACACCCAGGGGCACAGTTGTTAGCAGCTTTGAAGTCTGATGTGAAATAGGAGACTGGTTTGTATTAGGTTACTGCCACCTTTCAGATCCTTAAAATCCTTTTCTGCCAATGTGAACTTCCAAGTGTTTTGTGTCTTTTTCCCTGGTCTGGTTAGGCTGGACATGAAGTAGTGGGATCGCTGCCGGAAAGGGCAGGTTCCTCCGCGCCGGCCGCTCACCGGTTTGTGTTGTGTCCGTTTTCAGACTGATTTGGGAGGGTGCAATGGGACCTCTTCCATGGTGGTGATTAAAGATTACTATGCACTGAAGGAGGATGAGATCTGTGTGAATCAAGGCGAGGTGGTTCAGATCCTTGCTATCAACCAGCAGAACATGTTCCTGGTGTACCAGCCTGCAAACGACCACTCTCCGGCCGCTGAAGGATGGATCCCTGGCAGTATCTTGGCTCCCCTCCCTAAATCCACTACAGATAATAGCGATGGAAGCATCAAGTAAGTGCCATATTGGCTTCACTGGGAGCACTATGTGGATTTTTTGAGGAAAATAAAATAAATAAATAAAAATAAACAAACCCAAATGGTAGGGAAATCCTGCTGATTTTTATCTACAGTGCCATTGGAACAAGCTGAGTGGTCAATCCGCAGCGTCGGGCAGCCATGGTGGATAGCTCGGGTTTTGCTTATTTTCATTTTGTGGGATTTTGTTTATACTTTGGAGAGAAATAAAACCATAGACAGTTAAAGATATGCTTTACGTGACACCATTTTACACCAACATGGACCTGCTTGGACTGGACTTATATTTATGTTGTATTAAGTTACTAATCTATATATTGGTTATAACAGCATCTAGATAAACAAAAAAACCACAAAAATCCAGGCTCTGTGTTGGACTGAGGCTCGCTTCTCAAGGAGGAGAGATTTTGTTGTCTATGGCAATTTCCTTGTACAGCTTGTATCTTTTTTTTTTTTTCATTTGTTTTGGGTTTTTTTTCTGTTTGCAGTAACTTTTGTAATATATTTTTTGGTTTGCAAGACCCCCATCCAAGTACATTCCTGTATAAAGTATTTTGCACTATTTAAAAAAAAAAAAGAAACAAACTCATATTGATGAAGTCAGGTTGTGCAATATAATGGATAGTCGCAATGTTCATCATTGTACCTGTAATGTAACTAATTTTAAATGTACTATTTTAAATATGTAAAATAAATTTTCACCATGAGCATGTTTTAATGAGGTAAAAGAATTAGTTTGACCCTTTTTTTTGTTTTGTTTGATTTTGTTTTGTTTTGTTTTTAATTTTGTTTATAATATTTTGTTGCTTATTTAACAAATGTGTGGATATATATTTTTCTTTTCTGATTTTTAGAAATTTGTCAGTCTGAAATGACTAATGCAAGAAAGTGGTTTTTTGGTATTAAATACAGAAGGTACAACCCTCTTTTCAGTAATACCTGTTGATTTCTTTTAACATCTAAAATGACTAGATGGTAATGCATGATGTATGCTGCAAATTGTGTTACCTTACACAAATACCTCGAGGCGCAGAATTGAACACGAGGAAAGATTTTGTGACAGATTAACTAAAAATAATAACCTGATCTCTGCTGCCGTTTCAGTTAAGAGAAATGATGACTTTACCTGTCAGTCAGTAATGAATGCTACCTGGAATTGCATGTTAAGCCAAAGGAATTGCTTGCCTCATCTCTTGCACATCGGCCACGGCCATTCCCGGGTTCCTCTCTAGCCACAATATGCAATCACATGCCCTTAGAATCATCCACGGTACCAGACTCCCGGTGAAGACTGATTTCATGGCAGCTGTACAGTAAAATTCTGCATCAAATTCTGTAGGTGGATGAATTGTGGCCAGGAAGGTGTAACAAAATTGAAAAACACATGAATCGCACTTCTCTCTTCCTCGCTGCAGTGAGATTTAAAGTCCTAAATGATGTTTTCAGACTCAAACAGCTAAAACAACCCTGAAAACAGAAAGATCCTTGAATAATAAGAGTACTATGAGTAAAAAACAACCTGGAGCCATGCTATCTTCAACCCTATCTAGTCTGCCAGAACACAGTGACTAACTGGTTTAAGTAATAAAACTGTTTCGTCTGTGACAAGTACTATACACAAAATATATGGTCGATCCAGCAGTGTTGGCACCATGAATTATTCACCGATAGGTCAGGGAGTCCCATCAGCCATGTTCTTGGCTCTTACATATCCTAAAGGAAAACATAACAGTCCTGAAGTGTTGGATAATTTCCCCTGCTCCGCACTTCTCATTTGGACCTTCTCCAGGAATGCCCAAATACCAGTCAGGACTTAGTGCCTGTTTGAGCTGTGCAGGGTGCTCTGGTGCTCCCTGTGCTCAGACATGGCTGCCTGTACAGGCTGAGTTAGTGCAGACTCTAATCCTGGTTGCAAAAACAGTTGTCATGACCCAGTTCAGTCTTGTGGCAGCGGCAGCATTTGCTTCTTCTTTAACTGAGCTATTGTACAGCTCCCATCAGGTGCTGAGGTAAAGGCAGGAAAGGCTTAGGAGTCAGACGCAGTGTTGATGGGGGAGCGTCGGCTGTGTGGGGCATCCTTTGGGTCCTACCTTGCTAACATACTGCATTTTATTGGCATCACAGGTGATCCCTGGATTTCATACAACTTCCTTTGTAAAATGTATCAAGGTACTGTAGACGTGACATGTGCCAAACATTGGGCTTAAACATGCAAATCAAATTTGCATGACTTAAAGGTGGGCAGATGCTTTGAACCTGGATCCCAGCTCATCACACTGCTGTTTTGAGAGCTTTATGCTTTGGACAACATACTCCTCCCCAAATTCCTCCCCAACCTGTCCACTATTTAAACCAAATGAAATCCATATCAAGAACTGTTTTGGTTTTTTCTTAATTTCTTATGTCTGCTTTGATACGCAGTTTTCTTGTCAACACAGCATTGCTTTTACAAAGGGTGACATTGGTCTTTTATTATTTTTTTCCAAGAATAAGGTCATAGGAGCAGTAATAAGGGGTGAAAATTTTACTGGAAATGGTGCCTGCTCTGATGCTAGCCAAAACCCATGGGCTGACTGATGTCCTCTTTAACTGGATTGGCGAAGTCAAATGGGGAATTCTTGGTCTTAAGAGGCACAGCAGAGCTTGCCATTCTAGGAAATTACTTATCTCTTGGAAAACTAATAATGCAGCTCCTATTTATTGAGCTGTTTGTGTTCTGAGCAACACGTAGTGAGCAACAACTTGAATTTCTTAATTTTTTTTAATTTGCTGTACTGAGTAATCTGTTAGGACTATGCTTATATATTTATATTTGTTACACTGCTTTTAACCAACAAGACTGAGGACCAAGTTGGTCTTTTAAATGTAGCAAAATTAAAATAAATTTCTATTTGTGGCAATGCGAGACAAAGTCCCTGAAACCAGATGGCCAAGTTCTAGTTGCCTGTGCTTCCATCATGGACTTTTTTTTCCTGCTCCATGCATTTAACAGCAAGTGTGGCACAACATCTGCTTTGCAGAACTCTTTGGTTTGGTTTTCAACTTCAACTATCATTGCTGAGATTGAGACAGGCAGATTGCCTGCCGGTGGCTTTCACCTTCTAGGGAATTGCAGTAATTGCAAATGTGGATGCTGGTTCCCCTTTCCAAAAGCTTTCTTCCTGCTATGATTTGCCATTTGACTGCTGCGTTTTTTGGTACAACAGGAAGTCATGTTCATGGCATACCCTGCGCATGAGAAAGCGGGCGGAAAAGGAGAGCAGTGGCAAAAATGAAGCCAATGGGCCACGTAAATCCAAGGATATTCTGGGGAACAAAGTCTCTGTTAAAGTGAGTAAGGCCATCTGAAAGCTCTGTGCTGCTCTCCTGCTTCCCATCCTTTCCACCCCCTGTAGTATCCTCTCCTGTGAGAGGGAGGGGGCGGCAATTTTGAGTTTGGGTTTTGGTTTTTTGTTGGTTTTTTTCTTTTTTTCAACTTCAGTTACCTTTTTTTTGTTCCTTTTTTGTAGTCTCCATTTTAGCAGGATTTTTGCATGCAAGATAAAATGCAGTCTTTGTTTTTTGTTTTCTTTTTCCTGGCATCCCACATGCAAGTAAGTAATCTTCATTAAGAAACCCAACTATATACATGGTTAAATAACTTAAAATTGGGACACTAGTGATTTACTGACCTCTGATCTAGCCCAGTCTGCAGCTTCATCAGAGCAGCTGCAGCAGTGAGAAAGCCACTGGGTCAACCAACGGCCTTGCTGCAGTTGCTGAGTTTTCTTTAGGTCAATATTTCACCAGATGTTAAGATAAGGGGTTCCCAGCCTGGGGATTCTTAAGCTTTTTGGTCGAGGGAGATGGTCTCAATGACCTTTTTCTTTCCGTGTTACCAGACAGGGCAGAGATGCTGACTCTGTCTTGCCAGGAGAAGGTCTCGTGTGTGTCTGTGTGTGTGTGTGTGTCTGTGCGTCTGCGTCTCTCTCTCTTTCTCTGAGATCTCCCAGTATGGAAAAGGTTCAGAACTGTGGGGTTAAGCTCCATCTTCTGCTCTGGGTGCCTGACTACTGTGCTCCAACTCAGAGGATCCATCCCTATAAATCGACCATGAGGCCTGCTCAGGACTAATCTGGGGCTTTCCCTCCCAACAGAGGCAAGCAAACACTTGTGATTTTGACACAACCAAAGCCCAGCCTTGATTCAGGAAAGCACTTGAGCATGTCCTTTGGATCCACCCCTCTCTAGGAGAGCCCATGATTAGGGGTTTTCCTTTGCAGAGGCTTTGTGCCTTACAAGCCTGGTGCAATAGCCCTGGCATGTGCAAAGGGAGGAACCCTGACACTGCATCCCGGGCGCCCTCGCACCTTCCGGACAAGGAAGGACTGGGCCCGAGGGAAGTGGCTGCTCCAGCATGGTGGCACAGTTCTTCCTCCTCTTGCTTCCTCCTTGTTTTCACTACCTGAAAGAATTGCAGAATCACTGCTGCTTCTCTGGCAAAAGCATGCCTTTGCCTTCGCTTCCCTTGTTTTGTTGTCAGTTTGGTTTTTGTTTGTGTTTTAGGAGCATTTTCCCTACTGTTACCCATTTCCATGCTGCTCACAACTGTGCTGCTCTGCCCTGACTAACCAATCTCTTTTCTAATCTCTTGTTCTCTTTCTTCCTCTTCATGCTGCCAAACAAGGAGACAAACAGCTCAGAGGAATCAGAGTGTGATGACCTTGACCCCAATACTAGTATGGAGGTAGAGACAATCATCCTTGTGATTATTTTTTCCCAAGAACGTGTGTCTGTTTTGAAATACCTTTGCTGCAAGGGGAGTTGGTGGGTCTGTGTTGCTTGCAGACGTGTGTGCCAATTTAGTGTGAGTCACAAGAAGTGACTGGTTTTGCCAAGCCTTGAACTGGAGTTTGGGCTTCTTTTGTAGTGGGAGCAGTGGAGGGAGCTCAGTAAAAAGCTCCTGCTGAGCTGGAGGCTCACGTAGCCACCCTCAGTCTCTGTTTCCCACTTGGGACCTCATTCCAACAATAATGCAAGTGTGTCAGCTGCTGATAAATGTGGCACCTTTCTATATTAAAAACACCCCTTGCCCTGGCAATACACATTTGAGCTGCCAGTCAGGCCTATGTTGTAAATCATGGAGCAAATGTTGTACCACAACCAGCACTTTATCTCAAAAATCAGAAAAGACGATGTTTCCTTTTTCTCATCACAGAGTGGGAATTGCATTTCTATCAAGGTACTGAAGGAGAATGGTAAAACCAGTTGTGTGAATGTACCTGTATCTCAGGCAAGGCTGATGCAGATAGGTGAACCCAAATTATGGTACATTATGCTTCTGTTTATCCAGTGTGAAACTACCAGTTCTAGTGGAGTGCCTTGTCAAGAGAGCCTGAAAGAGCTTAAAATCATGTAGAGTTATGTATCTGGTTCTCCTTAGTTAAGATGTAGCAGGATGCTTTTCTTTTTTTTTTCCTGTTCATAGTGACCACACAAAGCATTTCTGTTCATTGTTCCAAGGCTGAAAGAGGTTCCTGCTGAAACAGGCAAGGACATGGTTCAGAGAGAAGGTGATTTTGTGGTGGTGACAGGACAGGTCACTGGAGAACAGATATATCTGTGTCCTAGCAGATCTCCCGGATGCTGTCAGCCAGGCTGCACTATAAACATCCTACAAAAGAAAGCTGATCTTCCTCCTGACGGGAAAATAAAAAGAGAGAAAAGTGTATTGAGGTGCACCACCTAAGCTGTTAGCCTGAAAGCTCGCTTTTATTTTAATTGTGTTGGGATGTGTACTAAAGGAAAGCTTTTGTCAGCTCCAGCTGACATCCTGGAGATTGAATGGTCCTTACCTCTAGAGCTGCATTATTCTCAGGAGTGTGTTTACATTTTCAAAGAGCGTTTTGCCAGTCACAAGTAACAACTGGAAGTGTATGTATTTGTTATGAGGCTGTGCCCATTATTACACGTGAGTCTGTGGAAGCTTTTACTCACTGAAGATTGCCCTGAGGAGGAACAGGTGGCTGAGACACAGGTGGTTGTGCAGAGCTGGGTGAAAATCACTGTTCTTTTACAGAGGATTTCTGTGTTTTGACTTTGTTCAACTGGAGGAAAAACAGATGGTTTAGAATTTCCAGTGGGAGGTATCTGAGTCCTTGCACTGTCAGCGTTTCTAGTCTTTTTGATGGCTTGATTTGGGTTTTTACCATGGTACAGCCTACTGTTCTGAAGTTCAGGAGAAAAAAAAGCATTTCTATTTAAACCGAAAAACACCAGTGTGAAGTCTTAGCTATGCAATCATTCTGCTGTTGGGGGAGTAACTGTGTGCCTTCTGTGTGACTCTTTTTACACTCAGAAAGCCCCATCCTGCATCTCCCAGATCACTTACTGGAGGTGACAGTGCCACTGCACTGCAGTCCCCAGAAGCCACAGTGTTCCTCATGGCTTGGAAAGCTCAGGTTTGCTTCTGGAAAAACTCTCTGGGGCTGAGCAAATATTTAAAATGGCAGAGGAAGAGAAAATAAGAGAACAATTGTGGGGGTGACTTACTAAGGTCACACTGCCCTGCAAGGAGCAGCACGGCCCTTGCTTTATGCTGGTTTTAGTACATCTGCAGCCAAGATTGACTGTGGTCATCTCGTTGGTCTGGCTAAGAAATACTGGGAAGGAGGGATTGCTGATACCCCGTATAAACTAAATAGAATCATCTGGAGGAAGCACAGCAAGGGTGGGCTCATAAAATGCTGATGAAGCCCTAGAAGAGGCCATGGGGAACTCTGGTCTGTGAAGGTCTGGAGTATTCACCTACTGGAAGCCACAGTTGCTCTCCCTTTCCCTTCATTATGAGATTTTGATTCTCCTTTTCGAACATGTTACAATAAATGGGCTATATTACAGCCTGGGAGTCCAAAGTCCTTTCTCATTAAATCAGAGGCAAAACAAGCTAATTCCAACACCAGAGCCTGATTCAGGGCTTCATCAATCTTCTAGGCTTTATGTGCTGGGCTTAGATAACTTAAACAGCTGTGCTACCCCTCCAGCCCAGCCTGTGGGTGCAGTGAACGTCCACATCTCACCTGGTTTTGCTTTCCCTGCCCTCTGTGGAACATCCACTGATGAGTTCCCAGGGCAGCTGGAGACAACGTGACTGACTGGCCAAGGAGAGGGAACACCTTGTCCTCACACCTGGCCAGGCTCGTGAGGGGTTTTATAGATGCTGGGAGCGCTGGCAGAAGAGCTGTATCCCGGCTATCAACACTCAGAGGTGCCTTTCCTGTGTCATTAAGGTGGAGCCATCATTACAGCCAGGTAATAACAGGGCAAGTCACCTGGCTTCTCTTACAGGACTATCACCCCTGACATCCCTCTTCCTCCCTTCGAGCATGAGAACGTGCACCCAGTGCTGGAACAGAGAGCACAGTCTCTAAATGCAAAGCAGACGTATTAATTACCTGGAAACGTGGGTGCAGTTTACCTCCACCCTACTTCCTGCACAAGAAGTCAGTAAGCTGGTCATAGTACTCATGAAGTCCCACAGCTACTGTGGCCTTTCAGATCTCACTCTGTTTGCCGTTTATGAAATACCACAGTGGATTCCATTCAGTAGATTCCAGGTTTCTGGAAGTACTTTGCCTTTGTTTCAAGGGGACACAAAGACAGAAAGAAATGTGGGAAACATATATTGCAAGAGCAGGAAACTGAAATTCTGGGTGACTGTTTAAAAGAGCTAAAATTCCACTACAGGGTTTTTGCTTACACAGGCCTTGGAGAATTTCCTATTCATTGCAGCTTTGACCAGAAATAGCATCTCTTGGTGACTGGTTCTTTTCCTCTTTGTTTATTAATATGTAATGAAAGCACATAAAGATGGAAATGAAGTTTGGTTTTTTCTGCTAGTTTTCTGCTTTGTGCTGTCGTTTCATAAACCAGAAGGCACAAACTCACCCATTAAGTATGTGAGTGTAGGAGCAGGCACTTAAGGGCCATGTGTAGCCACGTGAGTGATAGGAGTAACCTACACTTAAGGATGATCAGAGACTCTTTCCACATGTCTGTAGTTAATTGCACAGGGACAGGCAACTCCACTTCTGGGAAGATGTATGCCCTTGTGAATCAGTAAGTATCATCCACACCCAAGTCTGGGGTCCTGGACAATGACACAACTAATTGTCCTACAGTTCTGTGTTGTAACATCTCATGGGGTTGCGGTATTGCTGAGGGGGTCACAAGGCAGCTGTGCAGATCCCATTGGGCTACCTCTCTTGTCTAAGGGAATGTTCTTCCAGCAGTCAGAAGATCTGACTGAGCTAAACCTCACTAAATCCAGCAGCAGCTCCTCCCAGCTTTGGGACGGGCCTCAGGTGTAGGGTTCTGACGTGGCTCCAGACGTTTTGCACAACTCCAGCTGCAGTGTTACAAGTGCTGCTGGCTGTACAAGTCTATCACTGAGCCTCTGGTGTCTGTTCCAGTGCCTCAGCTGTGCAAAGCAGAGATGAAGCCCAGGCCAAGTCACTGGAAGTGCCATCACTAGATTAGTGAGCTGAGCTGTTGCCAAGGTACATACGTTGGGCTTCTTAATCTTTTCAGTTGTGACATTTTAGCATGTCAGGAACTACTCAGAGGCACTTAGACCAAGATAAGCACTAGGAAACATCCACTGTGGCAGAATACTGTGTTATCACTCCCACGGCCCACGTGGTTGAGTAAGTAATGGTTTGGTGGAGACAGCACTGGCTGCAAGTCACCACTCAGCTCAGGCTAAGAATTCCCAAGTGCTTTAGGCAAATGCCTTCACCCTCTGCCTGAGGTTGTCCATCTCCAGAGTAGTTGTAACACTCTCTTGGCAAAATCTTGTACAATACTGGTAAGAAAGCCTTTCCTGGCCTGTTATCACAGTGTGAACGAGTACAATCCTGAGAACTTCCCTGTGTTTCCCTGGGGCAGCCTCCATGGGCAACACCGCTGTCCTGCTGCCCTGAGTGGCCAGGGATTGCTGAGACACACCAGGAAGGTGGCTCATCAGGTGTGACATGGCCTGAGCCAGCAGCACAGACATGGTGGATTAGCTTTTGGAAAAGCAAGAAGTGACCTACTTCATCTGCAGGAAGGTGTAGGCTGCTACAACGCAGTGCCAGGGACATCCCACAGGCTCAGCCATGGAAGCCACCAGCCATTAGGGCCAGGCAGCAAGAACACGAGGAGGGCAAGAGGACTTCTGCACTGCATGGATGCTGTACAGCATCTCTTGTGCCTTCCCCATCAGTCCCAAAGGAAGCCAAGCCCATCCACGCTGGTGCCAGAGGGCATCCCCCATCCCTGCTAAAAGGTTGATGCCATGGGACGGTTCATCAGATGCCATTAAAATTATATTTTCCCTTTGGTAGCATCTATCCATCTGTGGTGGGATCCTTATCTGCTCATTTTATCAAGAAATTTCTCTTGTTAGTTTTTTTGGGGGAAGGGGAGGCTGGTGACACTGTGAGCCTGTCTCCCCAAAAGTCTCAAAGTAAAGTTGACCTAGTCAGAGATGGGTGATAGATATTTTCCTACAAATCAGAGTTCACTTAATTTCTCTATAATTAATTAATTTCATTTTTTTCAGAGAATCATAATTTTTGGTTTTGAGTGAGGTAGCAAGGAACATGCTGCTGACTCTGCTACCAGCACGCGCAAATGCGTCAGTATTTTATTTTAACTCAGTGACCAAGAGGTGCCATGAAATGTTTACAAAATGCTCAGCTGCTTGTCTTGGAGTAAACATGCCCTCTGCTGTTTAGGTGAAGCACCGACCTTGTTACAGAGGGCTTGGTTTGCAGCCTATTCTTAAGCTTTGAGGAAAAAGAAATATTCTCACTCCTGGTTTTGGTATGTTCCCTTAAAATGGGATTGAAACATGGCATTGAAAAAATCTGGACATCCCTGGGCCTTTCTGTGCATTGGTGTGTCTGGGCTGAGAGTAATCCCTGCAGGGAAGTGGGGTATGCATGGCAAGGACACCCCTGCAATGGAGAAACACACCGCGGCCAAGGTGAGAACCCTCCCAGGCAGCCGAGCTGTGCTTGCAGAGCGTTTTGGGACTGGCCACTTGGCAGCATGGCTTCTCCCTCCCCATCAGATAAAGCATGTGTGCACAAATGAAAGATAAGATTGTGCTAAGAATTAGGGCGGTTGGAGTCACTTTGTAAACGAGCTTTGCAGCTGCTGCTGCAGATGCCTTTCTGTCTTTATAACATGAGCTTCGCAAAGGAGGAAAAATGCTGCAAAACACTGAGTTTCTGGAGAAGCACCCATGCTGCTTTTCTAAAGCCTGACTGTTAAGTAACGCTTAATTGACCCAGATCTAAGTCACTTAGATCCCTGCAGGTCCCCAAAGGCATTCAAGTATGTGCCTTATGTGCCTTTCTTGGTCTGAAACAGCACAGGCTGGAAGAGGGAGAAGCAAGGTCTGTTTCTGGCTTTTTATTGAAAAACCCTGACCTGTCCTCCCATTCCTTTATCACACCCCTCTCCCTCCAGGTGCCTGGCTTTGCCTGGTCAGTGTTAGACCCCACATCTCTTGAGCAGAGGCCGTTTCGTGTTCTGCCTTTTGTTACCTTGCGTAGGATTTCCATTTCCATATCATTGTGTGGAAAACGAACTCTCCTGGCCACAGAGGGGACCTTAAAAATTTTCACCTGCCCTGGGCCATGCAACAGGTATTTCATCCAATAAAAAAAAAAATCGACCTCATCTCAGTTAAAATTATGTTCCAAGGAAAAAGAGCTTGGCTGTGTTTCTTACGTGCACTGCGAACTGAGTTTGATCCCCTTAGGGTTTGTGTTTGCATGGTGTGGGCTGACACTGGAGTGAGAAGTTCTTGTGTTGGGTCGTTCCATCCCCATGAGTTTGTCCTCTCACAGCCAGACTGGCAGCCTCACTGGTGCAGGAGGTGTTTGCTGGGATTTATTCAGGGAGCCCTTGTCAGCATGAGACCCTGGGCCACCTTCCCCTGCTCATGGCCACCGTGGCCGGGGGTGCTCAGCTGAGGGCTGGGCTGTGAGATCCTCATTCAAACTGCTGCAGACTGAGTGGGCAAGTGTATCTATAAGGGGATCCAGGCCTGGCACCAGCAGGAGGCTGGGTGGAGAAGCAGTACATGAGCTCCCATCCTCTGAGGGCAGTGAGGACACGCTCTGGAGCTCCCCTTCTCCACCCCTGGGGATTAAAAACCTATTTGGCAAATGAAGAAATTGTCTCCAAAGGTCTTGCACTTAATCTAGAAGGACTCTATGGAGGCTGCCATCTCCTGCCACCCAGCCATAGCCCAGGAACCTGGCCAGCCTGCAGGGAGAGGCAGCAAACCCCTGGGGCCTGGGAGCAGGGGCCGAGCCAGCCCCTGGATGCAGATCTAGCTGTGAACCTTTGCTTTCCCATTTCTGCCCTTCTCACCCCATCATCTGACACCCTCCTTCAAAGCAGAAGAAATCTCATTCCCTAATAAGGTGATGTATTAAATCACTTAAACATTCTCGTGCAGACAGACTTTTATTTTTGTCTATGTTTACAGCAGTCTAAAGCTGTGATGTGGCTGTGGGGGTGTTGTTAGGTACCATTTGATTAATTAACAGATGAAGTTTTGGGAGAGAAAATGTAAATTTTACCCACAGGCTCTTCTAATATTATGCAGCAGTGATCATTTTCTTTCTGCTACTCCCATGGTGAGGCAATGAAAAATAATTGGTAAGGCAATTATTATAAATTATTGTACCTTGAAAGTCACTAGAAATGTAGAATTATTTATTCATAGGGATATCCATTACATTCATCATTGTAGTTGCCTCTTCTAATGAGTCCTTTAAAGTTATAAAATTAATATAAAGTGTTAATGAGTGTTTCTTTCTCCTGCTCTCTAATCCTACAGGGATGGAGGTCAGTGAATAATAAGGGAATTTAGTGCATGCTGCAGGGAAGGAAGGGGAGAGGTTTGGAGAATGGATATTTCAGTTGAGCCAAACACTACAAAAATGAAGATGTATGTGCAAATGAGCTGATGCCTGGGGTTACTCAGCTGAAAAGTAGATGGTGTCTGTGAGTGAAAGTGGCAAGCAATGGTTATCCACAGAACAGCTTCTTCTTCCTTTGCTGTGTTGTGTGAGAGATACAACTTAATCACAAAGATCCATCTCTCTTTTTTTCACATGCACAGACAGGAGGGAGGATGTTTTCCATCCAGTACCCCATTGTGCCACCATTTCTTCTGTCTGCAGGGTCCAGGGGGCTGTGTGTGGGTCCTGGACCCTGTGGAGAAGCAGTTGCTGCTGCCTGAGTGCCTGGGCTGGCAGGTCCATGTGCTGGTGGCCGTGCCCAGCTGCACCCTTCAGAGGGACTTTGTGCTTTCCATGTTATGCCTCGTTCATCTGGGCTTGGTGGTGGTAGGGGAAAGCAGACCTGAGGTCTCAGTGCTGGTACCTGAGTTTTGCCTGGGGCTGTAAAGAAAGGCTGTGAAACCAAAATGAACCCGAATGTGCCCAAGTGCCTCCTTGAATGGCACCCTGAGCCCTCGACCGCAGAAAACTATTTATAAAGCCAAAATGTAAATATAAATCTTGAAGATGTATCTACTTTATTTTGAAGGGTTATTGCTTCTGTTTTGTGGCCTGGTTTCTGAGCCTCTGCAAAAACCTCCTATCAGCTTTGGCAGGCCGTGAATTAGGTCACTGCTTCATTGGCATCTTCCAAAATAGCTCTGAAATAAACAGTAACAAAGATATTTAAGGCGAGATAAACCACATTGGTGTTTATGGTGCTTTAATATGAAATTATTAGATGGAATCTGAATAACAAGACCTTATGAGATTACTAAAACAGTTAATGAGGCTAAAACCTCTATACTATTGTACACCACAATGTAGTTAGGATCGATTCTGTAAGAATTTAGTGGCGTTGCCTTTGCTTTTTCCACCATTGCTTCCAGGATTACATTGGCACATAGACACTACAGAGTAACAGCAGCTTTTCAAGTCTTTGCTAACTTGATCAATTAACTAGTTAGATAAAATAACTCATAGTTATCCAAACCTAGTTTCAAGCTGGAAAGTTCCCAGCAGTCCAGTGAAATGAGTGAATTTTTATTCATGTTACTAGACCAAGAATTGTTGCAGGACTGATCCTCGACAGTAGGCAAAATGAAGTATTTATGGTTTAGTGCTTTACCTTTTTTCTCCTGAAGCTGAGCACAAGTTAAAAGATGTTTCCTCAGCCCTGGTTAGTGGCCAGAGTGCTGGTGCCATGCCCCAGGTGCGTGGTGACTGCGGGTGCTGTGTGACACAGGTCTGGAGCCGAGCACAGGGGGTCCACAAACCACCTCTGGGAAGAAGCATTAATGGCTTCATCATTATCACCCAGGCAAAAAGAAAGCATGTCCACCCTCCTCAGCCTTGGTGGTGTGCCTGTTACTTTTATCAGGGTTCAAGAAGCCGTAGCTTTCATTTACTTTCCCAGGTGTGTTGTCACCACAGCTTGCTGCACCTGCTGGTTGTTAGAAGGTGCTTGTTGCCACTGCAGCACTTCTGCAGTTCTGGTCAGTCACCATGGTGCCTTGTGAAAACAGATGTCTCCTTGTCACTGTCTAGGAAATAAATGCTTGTATCCCTTTGTATTTTTCAGATAATCAACCCCAATTTCATCCAAGAAGGTGAGTTAAGGACAGCTGTGCTGCGGTTGTGATTTACTCTGGTGCCACAGCATGCTCTGCACCTCCAAGCATTTGCAGCAAACGCAGCTCTCTGCTGCTCAGTCCCAGGGAAAGCAGACTTCCTTCTGGCTGCTCAGCTTAAGACAGCCTGGGGCCACAGGCCAGGCTGAATCCCCTGAACCTGCCCTCTCAAAATCTCATCCACCTGCCAGAGCACAGGGCTGAGAGATGGACACTCCCCTCTGCCTCCTTCTCTGAGCTGTAGACATCTGGCTTTTACTGAAGGGCAGTTCAAATAACATAATCCCAGGACTCCCAGCTGTTTGGGACCCAGATCCCATAGTTCATCCTATAATGTATTCTCTAGCCTTCTATGACTCTAGACATCCTCACCTTCAGATTAAAAGAAGGTGTCGTGTGTGTGTGTGTCCCCATGGTTTTTTTTACAGTGGCCCCAGAGTTTCTTGTGCCGTTAGTGGACATCACCTGCCTGCTTGGGGACACAGTGATGCTGCAGTGCAAAGTCTGCGGGAGACCCAAACCAACTATAACCTGGAAAGGACCGGACCAAAATATTCTTGACAATGACAACAGCACGGCCACTTACACGGTGTCATCCTGGTAAGGTCCTGCCTGTGGATCCCAACGTAGCTCCTGATGGTCACGTTACCCTCAAATATGGCACCAGCCTGGCTACAAGATTCATTAGGATGCAGTTAATAAAGTCTGGCATGGCATGTCAGCAGATCCATGCAGCAAACATTGGCTGGAAAGGGTCAGATTTTGGGGCTGGGGTAGCTGTACTTGTTTCCCAAGCTGGTGTAGGGTATATCCACAAAGTGCTGCTGGCAGATGTGTGCTTGCTCCCGTTGACTTCCTGAGCCAGCTGCAAGCCAGAAGCCAGGATATTTACAGACTATTAGTTTGGCTAGTATTGCCTCTGCTGAGGCTTCTCTGCTTGAGTTTGATGCCATGATCTTCTTTGGGAGTCAAGCACAGCAAGCCCTCACCAGCTTGCAATACCCCTATCACTGGGCGTTTTCTCATCTTATTGGCAGAGGTGGGGTTGCAGTTTTCCTTAGCCTTTCCTCAGCTGTTCCTAAAAAAGCCCACATGTGCTCCTGGGAAGGCTACATCTGGCTGTGCTTGAACAGAAAGATGCTTGTCATTATGTTCCTGGCTTGGCTAGCAGAGAGGAAAACTATCTTTACAAGAAGCACTGGGAAGATTCAGAAAGATCGGGAGTTGAATTCAGGTCAGGTAACAGCCTGCTGCTGGATGCTCATCTGCAGCTTATATAAGCAATTTGGGCCAAACTGCAGTGGAAATCTCCAGGAGGCAATCTTTCATTTGAACTTTTCAGCACTTCTGGCTCAGGCTGAAATGAATCCAGGGAGTACAAAGTCACTGAAAGTGAAAAAAGAACACTAAGAGAGAAGGGATTTTACATGTTCAATAAAAAACCCTTACATCTGATCAAGAGCTTCCTTCAGAGACCATTGGCTTGTGCAGCTGCCCCAGAGCATCCAAAACTGTCTTTAGCTATTGCTCAGTAGATCTCCTAGGGCCTTATCTTCAGCCTCTGGCTGGGCTTGGGATGGGGGGCTATTTCCATGCAGGGTTCTGGTTTTCATCACAGTCCTCTGCCTGCTGGCTCCCTGTGCACTATCAGCACTTGTATTGTCTTGTTACTCAAATACTCTTCCCAGTGAAGACACTGCCTGCCAAGCAGAGGCCCAGCAGATCAGTTGCTCTTACAAATCTTGCTGGCATGAGTGTCTGGATTTCAGGGAGAGGGGATATTTCTGTCCTGTTTTAAACCAGCACAGTCAGACCAGCAAAAGCTGCAGTGTCCAGACAGTTATCCCAGCAACCATGTCCTTCTGCAGTTCCCGACAGATTAAGCATTCAAGAACTAGCCTACTTTTGCCATCAAGGGAACTTATTGTTGGCTCTAAGCTGGGTCTCCAGAACAGCTAAAACAGTTACACAAGCAAAATCCTTTAATTCAGGCCAGCTCCCTCGAATCGCATATTGGAGACTGAAGTGTGCAAACAGCAGTGACTATGAACAGACCTGCTATAAATTCATGAGACTCCATAGAGCTGTTTATTTTCTCAGATTGGCCCAAAGACTGAGTGTGTCTCATGAACTCAGTGCTGTGCTCTTTATCCCTGGCTGTTATGAGATGTCCAGCCTTCCACCTGGGGCCCTGGCAGCAGCGTCAGATCAATGGCATATGCTCCAGGGGTCTGAAGCTCCCTGCAAATGTCACCCTGTGCTGTGAGACTGCTTCCTGCATCTGTGGGAAGCCCAGTCTGTCTGGTGTGTGTTGGACTTCACTGCAGAGGCACAGCAGCTCACCATCTTCCAAGACAGGAAAGATGTGTGTGGGAAAATCTTTCCAGATATAAAGAGTCTAAGCGTCCAGCTTAGGCACAGGCAATGTTCAGCTCGTGGACTGCTTGCTGCTTGAGTGATCCTTCACATCTCCTCCTAGGCCACAGCAGACATGAGGATTTGCCTGGCAGGCAATTTGGACCAAAGGTTTGCTCAAAGGTTTCATTAACAGTCAAATCCTGACATATGGAAGGGTTGTATTTGGGCACCAAATTGCTGGGGGGATGTTCCTTCAATGAGTTAACAGGATTTGTGTGCACATGTGTTTGCAATGGGGCAGGACAGGAGCTATATAAAAATCATTAGCAAGTGAAGCAGTGCTTTTCACTGGGGCTTCCTGCATCCACAGTGACTCGGGAGAGCTCACCTTGAAGATCTGCAACCTGATGCCTCAGGACAGCGGCATCTACACCTGTGTGGCAACAAATGAACATGGAACTGCATCAACATCTGCAACCATCAAAGTCCAAGGTAGCACACCTGACCTTACACATGGGATTTTTCTTGTGTGTGGCCCCTTGGTGGGGGCTGGGAGCACACAGGAACAGCCGGTGCAGAGGCAGCCAGATGTGGAGCTCTGCCAGGTGAATTGAGATGTTAAAGTCGTACAACCATTCCTCAGCCACAACTCCCACTGATGGCTGAAGGCTTTGCATGCTCCTTGTGCTTGATTAAGATGTCTGACTGTAAACAGCACATTTGGGAAATGAAAATGCACTGGCACTGGTTCAGCTCCTGCACCCTGCTCATAGTGCTGCTTCCCAGGAGCTCAGTAAGGTCGGCCAGGGGAAGCTCAGCTCCCTTGGGCAGCCGACTCCCTGGGGGAATGATGCCCCAGCTGACTGCAGAAATCTAACTGGGCTTTAGAATCTGCCTGGTGTAGGAGGAACTGGGATCCAGTGACACTGATTTTCTGCCTCCTCTTCTCTTTAGGGGACAGAAGAGGTGAGAGTAAGATTTGGCCTGGGTGAAACTTCTTCGGGCATTCAACTTGGAGACGTGACTCCAAGCCTGAATTCTCAGCACTGTAATTAGTGACCCATCTAATTGTAATGAATATGGAATAGCGAGTTGATGCTCATTGCCTCCAGCTCTGAGAAAGGATCTGTTAGCATGAGAGATGAGAGGTGCCAGCTCTGTTGAAGGGGATGGTCCAGAGATCAATGTCTAACTGGAGAGTTACAGATGCAGCAACGTCACGAGCATTTAAAAGTTGATTTGTTTGGTCCCATAAACCACCCTAGAGATCCAATTTCTCCAATTTATCCAAGCAAGTCAGTGGCTGCACTAACTACTCCTGTGCTGAAGGGAGCCCTAAGCAAAGCACAGAAGGATTACTGGTCATTTGTCAATCTGCTCCCAAGCACACAAAGCGCCCTAGACACAGAAGAACTCTGAATGCCTTGCTTGTATCATTTTTGGGCATTCAGTGGTAACTGATTCCTCACCTGCTGCTTAGTGAAGCCCCTCTACAAGGTGCAGCTGCTCCATAGTGACCTGATGTACCTGATGCACCTGATCTTCAGAAAAAGCACTAGCACTTCCTGACGTGCTGCTGGACTTGGTATTGTTTCCTCTTCCCAAGGTGTGCCAGCTGCCCCAAACCGCCCCATTGCTCAGGAGAGAAGCTGCACCTCTGTGATCCTACGCTGGCTACCCCCGTCCAGTACAGGCAATTGCACCATTTCAGGCTACACTGTGGAGTACAGAGAAGAAGGTAAGTGGTGTGAGCTGTGCTTGCTGGCTGTGAGAGTGAGAACAAGGTAAGTTTCCTTTATGACACAACAGGTCCCAAAAGCATTCCTATCACCACTGGCATGCCACTAATTGTAGCTTACAGATCACAAAGTCTAAGGCAGAAAGAAGCCCTTCTATCATGCAGTCCAGCCTCTCATATATTACAGACCTTTCTGTTTCCTCTGGTCACTTACAGCAAGTCAAGTGTGCTAAGCTAAAACATATCCATCACTAAGGCATCCTTTTATCATTTGTAGTCTACCACCATCCTTTCTGGTGGGTGCTTCCCAGAAATGCAAAACCAAATCAGCTTCATTATTTTTTTCATCTGGATAAAGCTGCAGATCCCTGCATGCTTTTCAAGCTCAGCTCTGAAATCCATTTGTTCTTAAATCAAACCATCCTCTTCCCCTGAAAAATTAGCTAGATATTAAACGCACTGTTTTCTCAATGTGCACAGGCATGTGCTCTTGAAAAGGGCATTTGAAATGATTCACATCCTTTTTCGCATTCTTTCTGCAAAGGTGTGAGGGTCTCTGGGCAGTAAACCTTGCCTTAGGTATATGGCCTCTGTTTTTTCCCCTTCGTCCTTCAAAAAATCCTACCCCATTTTATTAAGTGTGCAAACCTAATCACTCCATCATATTATTGCCTTCTCCTAGTGAGTATTCTCCCTTGACCCTCACTGTGCCATCAGTGTGACTGGCATTTTTGTAAAAGAATAAAAGCCCCTTTACTAACAACAACCCCCAAAGCAAACAGCAAAAAACCCCAGCAGTGTTTTCAGTATCCCTCCCACTTCAAAGGTAAAACTGACTCTTGTAAAACCAACCGTGACCTTGTGAGACCTGGCAATCAGAATTTGTCTACAGGACACACAAAATAAATGGGTCATGGTAAAAATGTAAAGGTTAAAGGCCCTGAACTTACTAAAATAAGATAAAATTTTATTTATTCTTGAAGAAATCACTATCTGTGACAGGGCTCTGTGTTCCAGGGGTCCTTTTCTGTTCTCTGACCCTGTACAGATGAGTAAGTATTGCTCCTTTGGCTGCCACAGGTTAGGCAGTGGCAGGGTTTGTTTCTGATAGGAGCAGAAACACATGACAGTCACACATTTCTTTGCTGCAGCTCTGCTCATCTGCAAGCTGCCCGTGCTAAGCCTCAGAAAGCTGGTTCTCCTCCTGCAGCTGCAGCTTTCACTTCTTCATCTGCAAAAGCATTTGCATTGCACTGACACCCTGTCTCAGCTTCATCTCCCTTGACCATGGTTTTGGGGGTTTTGCAGTATTTCTGCTACTGTTTCTCTCATAGCAGAGCTGTCACCAAATCATCCCGCCACTTCTGTCTTCTCACACTGCCCTGAGACCTCGCTTGTAGCACACAGCGACACCTACAGTGCTGGAGAGATCAGCTTGTCCCTGGGCTGCGCTTTTGCCATCATTATCAGTCAACTGAGGGGCATTTCCTTCTTTTCTCATTTAGCCAGATGTGAAGGTGGCTGCAACACATAATAGCTTCCTGTGATCCATTTCTGGTTTAACAGTCTGCTGTAACATTGCCTCTTAAAAACCCTGTAGATTTTACCCTCCCAAGGTACCACCTAAGTTGGGCAGAGAAAGCCTCGGCCCTGAGCTCACACCGTGAGTGCTTCCCTCAGCTCCCCTTGTCTCCCTCTGTCCGACAGGCTCGCAGGTCTGGCAGCAGTCAGTAGCCTCGACTTTGGACACGTACCTCGTCATTGAGGACCTGTCCCCAGGCTGCCAGTACCAGTTCCGAGTGAGTGCCAGCAATCCCTGGGGGATCAGCTTGCCCAGCGACCCGTCCGAATTCGTGAGGCTCCCGGAGTATGGTGAGTGGGCGCTGCAGGGAGTGGGCGCTCCTGATGCACGCAGGAGTCCACCTGTGCCCTGTACGGTGTGTTTTGATGGGTCCTGATGAAACCAGGCATCCCGGACCGACTAGGAATACAAGAAAAAGCCTGAGAGATGCTCAGAGCCAGCTCCTGGCCCCAAAAAGGATTTTCATGTCTTCACCTCCATTTAGGCTCAGAGCCTCCCTCTGCCACAGAGGTTATTGCAGATTCTGAGCAGGTGCCTGCTTCATACCCCAAGAGTATTTCTTGTCTTTATCTCTGCCTGACAGGGTCCATGTCCTGGCTGGTGTCCATCCTGCCTTTCCAGCAATGCCAGCAGCACCAGCAGCTGCTGCTGGGCAGCCCAGCTGGGGTCTGCAATTCCACTTGCAAAATGTCTCTCCTTGAGCAATGCAGCTGGAATGGGAATGCTGTGATGGAGGCAACTCCCAAGCGCCCCAGGAATTTGGGCTACAGCTCACTCTCAACGGTGCTGTGAGCAGAGCCCACTTTTGCCCACGTTTTAGCAGCCCTGGTGTGTAACGAGGTCTGTGACTGGCTTGGACAGCCAGTGCTGGATGGAGCAAGAGCTCACACAGCATAGCTCTAGTCCCTGTGTCCGTGGCCCTTTTCAGCCCAAAATTGCAAGGACAGATTGGAGTCCTCCTTATCCATACCTTCCTCTGGGGAGCTCTGACATTTAGTGGTCCAACACGCTGGAGCTGTGCCTGAGCAGTATGAAACTGGACTCCTAGTGATAATGCTTCCTGTCTTAATAATACAGTCTCACATAATTTTAAAATATGCTGTTTATAGTCCACAGTAAACTGTCTTTAACTTTATACCTTCTTGAATGTTCTTTGTTCTCTCAAAGACTCTGCTGCTGATGGTGCCACTATTTCATGGAAGGAAAACTTTGACCTTGCCTATGCAGAGCTGCATGAGATTGGGAGGTAATATTAACCCTGCTTATCACTGCAATAAAACACTCAAACAATGGCTTGAAGCTTTTTCCTTGGTGGGGAGTTTAGGTTACTTTTCTAGTTAGCTTGAAAACTGCTGCTCCTTTCAAAGAGCATTACATACCAGATACTGATTAAAATACTGACTAAATTCTGGTTTTCAAGATAAGTTCTGATTTGAGAATTGCAGCTTGGCAAACTGGTGAGCAATTAGGCAGCCAAATCTCTGGCAGTTGGTATCTTCTCTGTCATCTCTGATTTGAGGTCCTGTTTTGAAGTCATGACAATTTACTGGTTTTGGAAAAGCTTAATCTCAAAGACTGAGTTTGCCAAAACACTTGGGCATGTGACTGACTTATCTTTGCTGATTGGGAGGGTGAGTTGAACAGAGCCTAAATAGGAGCTGCTCATGTTGTCAGCCCTTGGTGCTCTCCACAGATAACAGATAAGGGGCATGCAAATAATTCAAGTTAATGCAATTATTTCTTCAGCTCAGATGTCAGAGATAGTTCTGGAGCTGAAAGGAGAGGAGTCCCTCTGGTTCTGTAGAAAACAGGGATGTATTACTAAGAGCTCAGCACACGGTTTCACTGGGTAGTTTTACTTTCAGGAATGGTACTATGGTTTGTATGAGTTTCCTAAACGCTTTCCTGACAGCTTTTTTCTTAATTTCTTACTGTGTGTCTGAAAAAGCGAGACAAAATGGTAGGTTAGTGATTATTTAACACGGCTTTTCTTTTAGTTGTTTGAGAAAGTTTGGTCTCTTTAATAAAGCAGCTGGAGAAGGGAGATCCACGGCTAAAATAAAAGGAGACAGAACCTGTAAAATTGGCAGCAAATTGAACCCAGGGGAGGTTGTTAGAGGATATCAGTATGGCTGCACAAAGCAAAGTGACACCGTTTGCTCTCTGTGTTTGCTAATCCCCAAAGAATCTCTACACCCAGGGTAAGAGATGGAGTGCCTTTGTTGGAAAAGGTTATGAACAACTTGTTAAATCTGATGCCTTGTGAAATACTAATGTGATGAATCAAAAAACCCTTCGAAAATCACTCTGTTATTGCACTAAAAACTAGGCATGATTTATTCATGAGGCCATTTCATTATTCTGTTTTCTTTATAATTTCAGGGGTCGATTCTCCATAGTAAAGAAATGTGTCCACAAAGCCACCCGGAAAGATGTTGCTGTAAAATTCATTAGTAAAAAAATGAAAAAGAAAGAGCAGGCAGCACATGAAGCAGCTTTGTTACAACACTTACAGCATCCTCAGTACATCACTATCCACGATACCTACGAGTCTCCTACTTCCTATATCTTAGTTTTGGAACTGTAAGTACGAGGAGCTTGGATTCAAGTGTCTGGGTAGGAATCACAGCCCTATTAAAGCCAAGCATAAAGATCACCCTGAGTTAAGCAAAGCAAAGATTTTATTGGTTGTGATGTCACATGAAATAGCCATTTTCTGCAGAGTTTCCTCTGCCTTTTCTTTACAATAAGCAAGATTCAGAGGGACAAAAAGCCCCTGCTTTCTACTTGGGTGAAGCTTGGGTAATTTGTCCCGTTGAAAAGTATCAGACTTACTTGGGCAGTTTTGTCCGCTTTTTATTTGAGTAAAAGTGTTTCAGCTAGATCACAGCCTACATCATTCTAATACTTTTTGGTGAAAGTATTTCACCTGGCTTCTTCTGTGTAGGTTCTGCATTATGTACATAAGGAGAAACAGCAACCAAAACCCAAAATGCTTTGTTATGGCATATCCAGCAAAGTATATTTGGGCTGTTTGTTTGTTTGTACAGATAAATAAACTAGGTGGAAAACTTTTATTGGGTTAATTTTCCCACAGAAAATATTACCAGCTGAAAACGTCAGGGATTTTTTTTTTTCTGCATTATGTAACCAGCTCTATAAATAAATAGATGAATCCAAATAATTAAGAAGCTCTGTTTCCAAAGGGATTGTCTCTGTCTATTGAATCCATCCTTAAGCAAATGAGTTTACTGTAAGACTGTTGCTAAATTTGTCACGGACTGGAGATAACAATTGAGGATCAATCATTCTACCACTTCCATGGCCTGAGGTATCTTGAGATATCATTAAAAACTCATCAGATCTGACATTTTATTTTCCTCCCCTTTTTAGGTCACAAAGTTTCCATTGCAATTTTGTTTTCAAATACTAACTGTTCCTAGAGATGCCATGTGCTGTTTCATGCGCAGGGTTTGGTCTGTTTGTAGGATGGATGATGGCCGTCTCTTAGATTATCTGATGAACCACGATGAACTTATGGAGGAAAAGGTGGCGTTCTATATAAGAGACACAATGGAAGCCTTGCAGTACCTCCACAACTGCAGAGTGGCTCACTTAGACATAAAGGTAAGAACAGAGGAGAATGATGCTGTTATTCCGTGCCCTGGAACACAGAGTTCCCAGCTGTGCAGGCAGGGAGGAGGTGCAGCCTGTACCCCAAGGAGATGATCACTAAATGGACAAGTTGTTGATCAGAGAAAGGAGTTACTGACCTGCAGAGCCAGGTCTTTGCCTTCAGACAAGAAATGCACCTTTTCCCTTGACTCTCTGGTTTGTTCCCAAGGGCTTTCTGGATTTAATGAAGGAGAACGAGGATGTCTGAGAGACAAGAGTGAGATGTCAGTAGCACCTGACGGAAGGGAAACTACGAATTATTCTCTGGAGTATGGTTTGAGCTCACACTGCACAAACTCATCCACCAAGCTTCCTAAGCAGAGCTGGCTTGTGCCCAGGCAGTTCAGGGCAGGCCAGAAGGAGCCTGTGCCCCCCTCATATCCACAGCAGTGCCCTGGGGAGCCCAAAGCAAGGCGAGGGATGGAGCCAGGGAGCAGGAGGGGGGCAGGGCTTGTGGGAGCAAAGGAAAGGGAAAACAGCACACTGCATTGTGCTGCAGAGCCTGAGAGGAGAACTGGGTGGGAAATACACCCAGGGAGGGCTTCAGAGGAAGAACAAAGAACAGGTTGCACTGGGGAGAAGAAATTGGGGTATGCTCTAACGTCACACTCAGACTAGTACAGCTCGTACCTGCTTTTGTGAGCACACGTGGCAGGAGGCACTATACTGTCCTGGATTTGGCATTGTACTTCTGTCCTCCCCAGCATCCCAGTCATCTTGGATGACAGAGAATTAGCCATTGAAGTTGTGATCAAGTGTTTCAAGTTTTGTGATCTGCAACATTGATTCTGGTTGCCAGGGATATCAGATAATCTATAACACTTTGCAGACTTAAATGACAATTAAAATGGAGAATGAGGGATGAATTTAACTTTCTTATACAGTGGACAGTCCAGCTTCAAGATCTATTCTCATCTCTCCAAGCCCCAGGCATGTCAGATGAAGTGATACTTTCATTTTTCTGCTGCCTCTACCCCTACAAAAAAAATTCCATTTGTACAGGACCTTATGTGAGAATTAGACACAAAAGGCTAAATCATCCTGGTTTCTTTCTATGAGATTTGTTTGTATTTTTTTCTCTATTTATATGACCTGTCAAAAAGTAGGTATTACTTGGAGGTAAGAAACTGCAATGAATCCTCTGTTTGATCATAAGATCCTTCCCAGAAACAAGGTGGGAAGCTAATTTTCTGTGACCTACTTGCAGTTCTCCTGAATGAGGGATGCTAAACAAAGCACCTCTGGTTGCTAAGTGGGTAGCAGGAGATGCACTGCCAGTGACAGCAGACCTATCCATGGACTGTGTTGTCCCAGGATCCTGCTCAAGGATGTGTTGATTTTGTCAATAGAGACTGCACAAGAGAGGACCAAGTGGACAGACTGGAACAGCAGTGTAGTGAAATTTCCTTTATACATATATATATATATATGTAGCCATGAGGCAGCAGGAAAATACGCATGAGAATAAGAGAGAGAAAAAAAGATCTAGAAGGGTGCAAGAAGCAAATTCAGAAATTATCTCAGAGCCAACAAAGGAAGGATAATCCGTGTTAAGTCCCCAGAACAGAGTATATAGGCAATGCTCAGTATCTCTCACTGAGAGAGAGACCTTAAATACTGAGAGCTGCTGAAACAGAGAAAAACCGACAGGGATGAAATGTAATTGCATGCTGGCTTGGAAAGCATGACCGTGTCCTGGTGTGTACAGGGGCACTCTGGCAGCTCCATGTCAACCCACAGCAACAGTAATGGCACACACCAGTCCCTCCCAGGGTAGTGGGTGCAAAATTGAACATTTACTTCATGAAGAACGTTTCTGCTGCAAGTTACGCACTCTTACTTAGCCAGCTGTCATCTGAACAAATGGAATCTAAATAAACTGATCATATATATATATGTCTTATTAAAATTTAAAAGTCCATCAATGCTCTTATTCTGGAGAGATTAGTTTGGGAAAATAAACTGTAAGTATTTGGGACAAAGTGCAAAATCCCAGTGTGTTGCCCTAGTGCAAAAGAGGATCTTGTCATTGCAACTGCAGCATTGATCTGAATTTAGAGCAAACAGCAGCTGAGCTGGTTCCTTATCATTCACTCTTCTGATCTCTACCTTGCACATCTGATTAAGTGCAAGTTTTGATTGGCTATTAAATGCACATGAAACCTACACATTCTATTTGGCAAAATATAGTATGATTAAATTTGTATTATTATCTTTTCAACAGCCAGAAAATCTGCTCATTGATTTAAGAATTCCGGTGCCTCGTGTCAAGATCATCGATTTGGAAGATGCAGTTCAGATCACAGGTCATTACCATGTCCACCACCTCCTTGGAAACCCGGAGTTTGCAGCCCCTGAAGTTATCCAGGGCCTTCCTGTCTCCCTGAGCACGGATATCTGGAGCATTGGGGTCCTCACCTACGTCATGTTAAGTGGTGTCTCTCCGTTCCTGGATGAAAGCAAAGAGGAGACTTGTATCAATGTGTGCAGAGTGGATTTCAGCTTCCCACATGAGTACTTCTCCGATGTGAGTCACGCCGCCAGGGATTTCATCAACGTTATCCTCCAGGAAGACTTCAGGAGAAGGCCGACGGCAGCCACTTGTTTACAGCATCCGTGGCTGCAGCCGCACAATGGCAGCTATTCCAAGATCCCACTGGATACTTCCCGCTTGGCTTCCTTCATCGAGCGCCGCAGGCACCAATACGACGTGCACCCGGTCCCCAGCGTCAAGAGCTTCCTGTTGAGCAGGATGAACCCGGGCACGTAGTGCCTCCATCCATGGGATCCTACACTGCTGCTCCTGAGCTGGGTGCTGGAAGCGCCGCCAGGAGCACACGGATCCGTCTGTACATATCCCATGTTTGGCGTTTGTGTTTCACCAGCTGCAGGGGGGGAATCACTGCGGACGTGGCAATGGGACCAAGGCAAAGCGGGTGACAGCAGCGGGGACATGCTCCTTCTCTTGGGGCACGTCGTATTGTCACATCCACCGACAAAAACGACTGCGGGAAGCAAACACCGACTGGGAACGAGAGCCAAAATTGCAGTTGCCTTAATCTTTGTGAGGCAGCCTTATAAGAAATCCTCTTGATCTTGCTGAACTGAATTCAAAATGTACAAAAGATTAGGAGTAGGATAGTGGGGGGGAGTGAGACCAGGCTGACCTTAGCATGTACTACAGAACTGGACTGGTCAGGTTTTGCTGAAATCATTGCAAGCCTGTCCCACGTTATCAGTCAGATTTCTCATGCCCCATATGCCCAGGTCTGCCATGATTTCACTGGGGACTTTGCCTGCATAGGACATGCAAGACCAGGCCCCAGTCACTGCTGGATCAGCTCCCATGGTGGCGTGGCTTAGATACACCCCTGTTGCGTGGTAGTGCTCAAACCAAAATCCTCCACTGAGCCCCTCCTCGGGCTTTCTGCTGTGTTAAGTCAACGTGCAGCACCTTTTGGAGCTATGATTAAGGCAATGAATTCATTGGAGTATACAGCTGGTTCTGACTAAGCACAATGGGACTATGGTGGGTTTTTTAAAAGCATTTTATACACATTGTACAGAAATCTTTTGCAAAACCTGTGCATTGAGAAAAGGCAGAGTCCAATTTTTGCAGTATCTGTAAACTAGATGACGATGGTGATGAAGACAATTTTTTCTATCACAGGTTTTCAGTATACATATATTGTATCATAGATATAAATATATATAAATATAAAGGATCCTGTTCCATTTCTAGCTTCAGAATTGCTTGGCCCAAAGTCCATCTAAGCCTTTCAGAGTGCAGTAGGAGTGGTGAGTTCATTCTTGTGCTTACAGCTTGAAAATTGTCCTCAGTGTTTAAAGTATGTCATTTGTTTCATTTCCAAACTTGTAAATATCTCTCAGCCACCATTAGCACCTCATAACCAAAGCCTTCATGAGGATATTTTTATGTCCAAAGCCTAATTTGTAATAAAAAAATAATATTCACAATTAAAACATTTCTCTCTTGCAAGCCAAGTTGCAACATCATCATATTGATGTTACAGTGACGGAGCCAGCCTTAGGTATAACCAACATAGGGAGTCTGCAGTGACAAATCAGCAGTTTGTAGGTCGGCCAAATCTTCCTTTCCAGAAATGGGAATGGAAGGGGAAACCAGCTGGGGCTTCCCCATCCTACTGCCAAACCACAAAGCTCTACAGCCTTGAGGGGTTATGATCAAAGAGATTTTTTCCCCTGGCATGCGGGGACTTTGTCTCGGTGCTGAGTACCATTTGTGTGCCTGTAATGGGAAATGGCAGTTGTTACCAAAGGTTTTCCTAAGGAAAAGGGCTTGATCTGACCACATGTGCTCGTATAGACTCTCTTGTAAGGGAGAGAGTCAAATCTCATTTACTATCCAAGTAACTGCACTGTGAGCCTGCAGGAGCAAGCGCTGTCTCTGCCAGTGTGTGGTGGAGACACCCTGCAAGTACTGTTAAATTCTCAGGGCTCTGATAGCCCTTTTTTGATCCACCTCCAAGCTCAGTTTCACAGCAGGGAGGAGACCTGGCCCTTCTCTTTGTGCTTGCTCTCCCACTACACCAGAGTGGTCAGTATTTTGTGAGTGGACAAGAGAAGAGGCACAGCAAAAACCCTCAGCGCTCAGCACCGAGTGTGTGCAGCAAAGAACAGCCCTTGAGATCGGGAAGCCACAGGCAGAAGGGTGAGTCCACATGCCTCAGCAGAGTCAGAATTGGTTCTGTAAGAGATCTAACACAGGGAGGGAGTTGTGGAAACGTTTGAAAGAGACAGAAGGTTAAGCTTTTTGAATCATCTAGAACCTATCTCATTTCCTCTCTAGAGCTGCAGCTGATTTTCCAAGCAATCCAGCCGCACCTCTTAGAGAAAGACCAGACTCTCATCCTGAGCAACAGTGCAAAGTATGCAATTTCTTAGCAACTGAATACAGACAGCACTCAAGGGGGGTCTTAATTACCACCAGCCTCAGGTACTTTCTCACTACAGGACTGTCTGTAATTCTTCCTATTTGTCAAATCTGGCTCTTTGTGCTGTGATTGTGCTGCCCTTAAAAAAATGTTCATGCAAGTGTGGTCTGTAAAACCCACAGCTTTTATTAGGCCTATGGGTACAGTTTAAGCCACAGGCTTTCTGCTTGGCATTAATACAAACAAATTCTCATGTATCACATGAAATTTGGAGTTATTTAGCATTTTGTTTTCCTACCTCCTACATTCATATGTCAAACTACAACAGCAGACACTTTGGATGCACAGGGAGAAAAAGCTGGATTGCTTAAGGTAATATTTAAGCCTCTCATTACTATCAAATAACAGAAAAGAAAACCCAAAAGGCTGAAAGAGGGAGGATATATGTTTAGGTATTGGTGCTCAGATTCAAAAAAGACTCCTTGTTGAGAGAGCTAGAAGTCGTGAACTCTGAAGAATTTGAATGTTCTGGGGTTACTTTCTTCTGTGGTTTTGCTTTTTCCATATTCATGTTAGAGAATGCCTCTTCCCGGGCACTGCTCTTCTTAGATCGTGTTCAGGAATACTTGAACCAGTTAAAACTTCCATATAACATTTGTGATTATCAACCATCCTTGCTTTTTATCTCAAAGACTTCCTTTGCCTGAATAGTACCAGGTTGACCTGAAATGCTGCCATATGATTAATACAGCGGAAGTATTCTGACTTTGCTCTTTCAAAATCTTTTTCACCAACCTGTGGTGCCTCCGCAGATACAACAGGCCCTGTAACTCTGCTGAAAACTGTAACTCCATTGTAAAGAGATTACAGAAGCTCAGTAAGTTGGCCTGGAGTGCACCCGCTGGGTGAGAAGCACCACAGCCAACCCCCTGTGTAGCATTCTCCAACCACTGGATTTTTTGGTGCATGAAATACTGTCTGTAACAAACACCGTTTCTCAGCAAAGCTCCTCAGAGAACATCTGACCCCACGGGGAAGATTTCCACCTGCAGCTGCACCACTCAGGGTGTTCCCAAGACGGCCGAGTGAAGGTGTGGTGGTAGCTGCACCCTTTAGCTTCTCCAGCAGCTTCCAACCATACAGGATGGCCAACACGAATACGGACAACAGTGCACCACAAGCTCTGTGTGGAGTGCCACTGTGCACACAGCCACCACCTTCAGACACCTCCACAGTGTTCTCAGCCTGCTCTGACATCAAAGGGTGGCTCACAGTGTCCCCAGGTGCTGGGTGACAGGAAGGCAGCAGCAAAGGTGCTGGTGACACAGAGCCCAGAGGATGTGGTGATGTGGGGGGCTCCTTATTTAAGATGGCTTCGTTTAATGAATGTGCAATGAGAAACTAACTCACCTCTCTCTCCACTCCACTTGGAGCAGCCAGGCCAGGGCAGGAGTTCTGCTGGCTGGTGTAACCCTGTCAGCCCCCATCGAGTACTTGCTGCCCAGTGGGAGGCCCCACCTCCCCCACAAGCTGCCAAGCCCCCTGTTCATGGTACTGCAGGGGTGACACACAGCCAGTCCAGCGTTCTAGGCTTTAGCATTTTAAAGCAATCCAGGTTTTAAAATTTATAAAATGTCTCTCTCTTCTCAGTGATACCAACAAGTTTCATTTAGTCTTACCCTTTCATTTTAAAAGACTACGGATTAGGTTTTTTCCAGTAACATGTATCTTTATACTTCTAAGTTAACGCTGAGACTAAGTCTGTGCCCTCTGAGGTGGTGGTTTCAGTGGAGTTCATTAGCATTTCTGACAATGCTGTTAGGCCTGTGCTACAAATGCTGTACATAAAGGCTGAATGCAGAACCACACGTTATGACCTGACTATATATAACCCTATTTTAATGCCCTTGCAATGAGAGGACTGTGTCAAGTAATCTGGGATAATATAAACTTCAGAGACAGATGTAAAGGCTTCTCTGTGCACATAAAGGTCTAACAGATAATTTACATGCACAGGGGCTCACCACCTTTTTTTGTTCTTGTTCCTTTCACAGCAGAGGTGGATTCTCCTCTAACATAGGGCTTGGGTTTATTTTTGAGCTCATTCACTCACGTCTCATCAGAAAATGGTGCTTTCCCAAGGAAACAAAATAAAATCCCATTATATTAGGCTGACTGCACACTGCCATCAAGTGATGTACTCTCGTTCTGGGATCTGTATAGTGCTGAGTGTTTCCATAGCGTCAGGATGCTGAATGTTTGCTGTAACTGTAGTCTTTATTATGGAGCTAGTGAAAAACCAACATCTTCTCTACTCAAGCCATATTTCACCTTCATGTCCTACTTCTGATGCTGGTGCTTTTACTTCTCTTTCTACCAAACTGTTCAACACTGCTCTGCCACTGAGGTCAATTTGCTGATAACTTTTGGAAAGAAAATGCAATAGCAAGTGCAAAAAAAAAAATTAAATCTCAGACTTATTTGCCGAGATAAGAGCAAACAGCTGGAACGTATTGATGCTTTTCAATTTTAGCAACAATCCACTGAAGGAGGAAAAAAGAAACAGTATTGCTAACAGCTCAGAATTTTCAAGGTGCAAAGTATTTCCACAGCCTTAATTATTTCAGTGTATTGCTGGTCTGCCTTAAATGTATCTTCAGTTTTATTGCGGATTTCATTTTGTATGCACACAATGTTGGTTTGTAAAGGCAGGTTTGTAAATATTCCCTTTGTAAGTCTAATCACTCATGTGTACTGTTGTGAGGTGACTACTTGCTGTCCCATGTTGTTGTTACTATACTGCAGTATATATGATCATCTAGAGATGTAGCTTCGACCTGTACATCTCCTGTCCTTTCATTCCCATAAACAGAGTATACTAACAACTCCGTTTCTGGGCTTTTTTTGATTAAATAAAATTATTCAGAGAAGAGCGGGTCAGTCTTATTTCATACGTGTGGCATCTTTCTGAGTGAGGCCCTGGAGACTCGGGGCTGGCTGAGGGCTTTATTCAGCTCATCTTTTCCGGAGGGATCCCACAGGGAACCAGCCCGCGGGATGGTCACCCTGGCTGCATCCACCGAGAGGCCTTTTGGGAATCACCCCGGGAGCCGACGAGATACCCTCGGGTCACGTCAAACCCTCCGTGCACCTGCGGTTTCTGCTTCCCGGGGGAATGGGCTGGGGGGAGAACTGGGAACCGTGGAGGAGGGAAGGGGCCTGGGGGAGCAGGGCCGGAATGGCGCAGCCGGGGCTGCCGCCGCGGGGAGGGGATGCGGGACGGGGCACACGGATCCTGGGATGGTGCGGGGCGGCCCCGCCGCGGGGAGGGGATGCGGGACGGGGCACATCGATTCCCCGCGTGTCACAGTGTCCCCGCCCCGCGCCCCTCCCGCGCTGCATCATCTCCGTGCGCCGGGCCGGCGATGGCGGCGGGGCCTGACGGGGCCGTGGCGGCGGCGCTGAGCGCGGCGGGCGCGCTGCGCTTCGGGAACTTCGTGCTGAAGAGCGGCCGCGCCTCCCCCGTGTACATCGACCTGCGCGGCCTCGTGTCCCACCCGCGCCTCCTCCGACAGGTGCGGCCGGGGAGCCCCGGGACTGCCCGGGCCGGGCCCCGCTTGTGTCCCTGCCCTTTGCGGGCTGGCGGGTCCCTCACGGCTCAGGGGGAGCGGGGCACGGCAGCGCTGCCGGGGCTCTCCGGGGCCGGGACCCCGCAGGGTCGGCTCTCGGGTCGTGTCAGGCAGAGAGGTTTTCATGGATTTAGTCACGTTCGCGCCAGCCTGTCTCTTACAAAGCGTTTGGTTTTCCTTTTCAGGTTGCAGGACTTCTTTTCCAGGCAGCCCAAGATGCGGGTCTGGAGTACCACTGTGTGTGCGGCGTTCCCTACACGGCGCTGCCGCTGGCCACGATCATCTGCTCGGAAAATCAGGTTCCAATGCTTATACGGAGGAAGGAAGGGAAAGACTACGGTAAAGCCTTCAAATCAAGAGTTTGCAACTTACCTTGTTTGGGAAATGACTTCGTGTGTTTGTGGTTCTTTTGTAATGCACAGCATCTCCGCTCCAGTTTAAATTGCAATTTAAGAAGCAGGTCCTTTCCCCCCTAAAGCAAACCTCCCACAGCATCTCAGCCTAATTAGGCTCTCCCAGCTGTTAAGCTGCAGCTTTAGTCCTGCTGTAGGAGATTTGGAGACTCTTGAAGGGTGTTTTATGTTTCTTTGGATTTGTTTGTGAGAGTTTCTTTTCTTTATCAGCGTCTTTTTTTTTTCCTCCTTGTTACCCTTGCCACGGTTCTAGGTTAGAAGCCTCATCCAGAAACGAGAATTTATAACTCAGATTCTCCAACATGCTGAGACCAGAGCCAAATTTGCTCTCAAACAGAACTTTTTGCATATTGACTCTGAAAGGAACCTTTCTCGTCTTTTCTTATTTATCTCTCAAACCCCTTTTTCTTTCATTATCCTATGGTCCTCTAATCAGTGAGCCAGGTAAGCTGCAGTCCCTTCTCTATTCAATGAACCATTTATTTGATTGTGATAAAGGAAGAGGGAGAGCAGACTGAAGCGTTAACCTGCCATATAACTGGATTTCTAGACATCCTCTTCCAACAGCATGTAATTAGAAAGTACCCTTGTCAAAACTAAATGCTACTCCTGTGTCAGGCAGTGAGCCAGGCATGGAAACATTTTCTGTTCCTTCTTGAGAAGCACAAGCCAGTTGTGACAGCGATTAGCTGCTCCTGGGAAAGCCAGGCATCCTTTGTCGTTGCCCCCCAGGAGGCCTTTCATGGATGTGTGCCTGTTGTTAGTTAGGACAAAGGTACTTGAGGCTTTACTCCTTCTAATTGTTCCAACAGGCATATTAAGCACTGAGTGCTGCCTGTGGAAAACAGGGGACATGCTGACGAGTGCCAATAACTTGGCTGCCTTAAAAATGTTTTAAGTAGCAAGAGAATAATTTCGTAAGTCTGAGCTTTTAAGTCATGACAGTAATAAACTTCTGAAGTCATCTTATTCACACATTTGGATTCGTGCTGTTAACAGTGTGTCGGTTTTGTTAACGGAACATAACTTCTGGAAACTTAAGGCAGTGTTTTATTAGCTTGGAGAAGTAACAGTCTTTACAGATTGAATTACAGGTCAGTGAGTGAGCTGTGGTAAGAACTGGGATAAGTGGTATCATCTAATGAAGTTTTGTTACTCTTAAAGTTTTTTTGGATTGTCCAACCTTTCTTAATTTGGTGGAGTGTTTGCTTTTTATTTTTCAGGTACTAAGCGGATGGTAGAAGGCACCATTAATCCAGGAGAGACATGCCTGATCATTGAAGATGTGGTAACGAGTGGATCCAGTGTACTGGAAACTGCAGAAGTTCTTCAGAAAGAAGGATTAAAAGTCACAGATGCCATAGTGCTGTTGGACAGGGAGCAGGGTGGGAAGGCCAGGCTAGAGGAACATGGAATTCGCCTGCACTCTGTATGCACCTTGTCTGGGGTGCTGGAGGTTCTCCAGCAGCGGGGAGAAGTGGCTGCTGAGATGGTTGAAAAGGTGAAGAAATTCATTCAGGGAAATGTGTTTGAGGCAGTGGCTCAGAATGGTGCTGCTCCTCTGAAGAGACCGTGCAAGGAGCTGAGCTTCAGCGCCCGTGCCCAGCTGCCAGGGGTACATCCTATTGCAGCCAGGCTTCTCATGCTCATGGAGAAGAAGCAAACAAACTTGTGCCTTTCTGCTGATGTCACCAGCCCCAAGGAGCTGCTGCAGCTAGCTGCCACCTTGGGCCCCAGCATCTGTATCCTGAAGACTCATATAGACATCTTGAATGATTTCACCCAAGAGATAGTAAAGGAGTTGAGAACGCTTGCAGATCAGCATGAATTCTTGATTTTTGAAGACAGGAAATTTGCAGATATTGGAAACACAGTGAAACATCAGTATGGAGGTGATTATCATCAACCTGGATTTACTGTAACTTTGCTGCTGGTGTGCGTAACTACAGTTCTGGTACAGGTTGCCAGGAAAGAACGTGGAATCTGCAGCCTTGGGAAATACTCAAGGGGATAAGACCCTGAGCAATCTGACCTAGTGTTGAAGTTAACCCTGCTGAGAGGGCATGACCTCCTGAGGTCCCTTCCAACCTAAACCTTTTTATGAATCTGTGGTTGTGCTCAGTAAGTACTTCTGAGTAGCTGTGTGCCGTGAGAAACTGCAGCCTGGCTTCTTGAGGCAGCCTGCTGTTACTGTATTAATTGTGTGCCCAGCATGGCTTTCCTTTGATACACCACCTGCAGCTGTAGAACTGCTGTTCTCTCTTCCTGATCCTTATGTCCCATACGATCTGCGTGCTGTCTGGGAAGATAGCACCTGTGACAGCAGATTTCTGGGCTACCATAAATGTCTCAGTGGACATGAAAGGTGAGACACTAACAAGTGTTAGTGCAAAGTAAACTGAGAGATTACACTTTGTGGTTAGGCAGCTGTCAGACCTGTCTGATGAGACTGAACTTGTAACTGTCAAGGTTCAGCAGTAAAACTGTCTTTTAAATATGTGAGTGATTTAGTGTGCAGCTGTTTTTGTTTAACTTGTGCTTCCTGTTTAACACATTTCTGACGTCTCTTTGCCTGTGTCTTCCTGTCCATGTTCTCAGGTGGTGTGTTCAGAATCGCGTCCTGGGCGGACATCGTCAATGCCCACGTGGTTCCAGGCTCTGGAGTCGTGAAAGGTCTGAAGGAAGTAGGTCTTCCTCTGCAGCGTGGCTGTCTCCTGGTTGCCGAGATGAGTTCCGAAGGGTCCCTTGCCACGGGTGAATACACAAAAGCTGCAGTAAGTGGGCAGTCTTGTTTCGGGTTAAAAGCTTGTAAAGTGTGACAGGGAGGTTTTATTTGTTTCTAATAATTGCACTTCCAAAAGTCCCTCCAGCTCTAACTACTACAGGTGGTTTTTTTTACCTTGGAGACTCGGGAATATGACAGTGTGGTGTGTAAAGGTTACAGCTGTAGGTCAGTGATGTCAGGTGGTCAGAGTTCACACTTGGAATTCTAGTACACGTGCCAAGTTTGCTATTAGCACCCCCTGCTGCTTCTTTTTTCTTTCTTTCTTTAAGCAATGAGTTTCTAATTAGTTTAAATTCATTCTTGGTATTATTTATAACATAGAAAGAAACATGATATTCACTTTTCTGCCAGAGGGAAGCAGTGACTTTACACTGGGAAAGCAAGAGGTGTTTCATAGCCCTGCCTCGCACAGCTTAAAGTGTTAGAGGGTGGATGAGAAAAAGACTGCTAGGCCAGCTGAGTTTTAAGTATATAATTTGTAACTGTTCACTGATCTTTTTCAGGTACAGATGGCTGAAGACAACCCAGATTTCGTTTTTGGATTCATATGTGGGTCTAGAGTTAGTAATAAACCAGAATTTCTTCACTTAACCCCAGGAGTGCAGCTGCAAACTGGAGGTAGCTTTTTCTAAAATATTTGTAGTCTGTTTCTAAGTACGGAAGTGATCTAGTCTTCAGTGAAAAAGTGGCTTCTGAAGAGAGTTTGGATGCTGATTCTCATCTGGGAGGAGTCTGTTTCCCGCTAAGGGCTGTCTTCCGTATTTCTGAGTATGCTGATCCTTTTCCTGGGAACTCTGGAAGGCAACCAGCAGGCTATGCAACCTTTTTTCTTGTTTTGAGGTCTGTGCATACCATAAAGCACATTCCTAAAAACATGTAAAATACCTTCAGATAGGTGTTAGATTAGATGTAAAACTATTCAGTAAGAGTAAAAAAAATTAACAAACAGAGAAGTCCAGGTGAAACACTTGTTATTCATATAGATGCAGTATCAATTCCAAGTCTTGTGCTGACTAAAGAGATCATCACTGAAGCAGATAGGAAAGATACGTTTCTCTGCAATGCTTAATTCTTATGAGACCTAAACTGAAATCACAAGCTTTTACATGAACGTTTGGGGGTTTTGCCTGTTTTAAGAAGGCTGAGGCTTATTTTAGTAATTGTGATTGATGCTTCTTTGAGTAGCTGTTCCATCTATTGGTAAACCATGAAAAAGGAGGGTGCTGGCTGTCAGACTTGATCTGTGTTTGTTCATGCAGTTTCTAGTTCTGTTTGTGGATTGTTAGGGTGAGAGCTGTAACAGGGAACCTGTTCTCTGTTCCAGCACCTTTCTGAAGGTTTTTAGTAAACACAGTTTTGTGCAAACTAAAAGAAAAAAATGGTGCCTATGTTTCAGGTGATAACCTTGGACAGAAGTACCTAAGCCCCAAGGAAGTTATTGGTGAAAAAGGCTCAGATATCATTATCGTGGGACGTGGCATCTTGGCAGTTTCAGACCGTCTCCAAGAAGCGGAGAAGTACAGGAAGGCAGCTTGGGAGAGCTACATGAGCAGGCTTGGTATTCCTGCAGAAGGCTGAAAACCAGACACTGTCCTAGCAAGTAAGCAAAGCTGATGGAGCTGCAACCCTCATGAGAGTTCCAGTTAAATACATGGACACTTCAGCCTGTAGAAAACTGCCCTTTTGGAGAAAAACTTCTTACAAAGTTGTTTTAATTGTACGCACAGAGATCAAATTGTACTTGCCATTGTTGTTTTTTGATATTTGAATGTAAGAACCCAGAACTTCATGCCCATGTTTTAGCCTTAGTAGGCTTTCTTGTTTGAAAAATACTGCAGAAAACACTCCAAGGGTATTTTGTTGGCTGTTGTTGCCTTTGTTTCTTTTCCCCACCCTCCAGTTTTTTCTGGCTGTGGAAATGGTATTTTTTTATGTTCTTAATAAACTTCACCTGCACACCTGATGTGCTGCCCCACCTTCACGGGTTTATTCAGCTCTCCTCTTTCCAAGGATCAAGTACAGGTTTTAATGCTACACTGTGAAATTGAATTATGTGGTGTTTAATAAATACTTTTTTGCTACCATTTTCCTTTTCACTGGCTCTATAGATCTTTGTTCTGTGGCAGAAGTATCATAAAAAGTCATTCTGGTGTGTCTGTGACTGCAGGAATTGCTCATGATTCTGTTAACAGAATTTGTCAGAGCAATGAGTTGTGCGCTAATTACAGTGCAGCTGTCGATTCCTCTAATAGGAAACAAAAATGTACTTCATTAGACTTTTTTGTGACAATAGCTGGACTGCTTCCAAGCTTTACTTTCCACTCTTCATGGTGAATAAGGAGAAATAGAAATATCTTGTGTGATTTGTTTTGATTATAAAATATGGAAGAACCTTAAGTGTATCTAGCATAGATGTGGTACAAATAGCAAGCAAAATTTTATTGATCAAGACAAGTGGTGATGCAGTTCTGGACTGTTGCTGTTACAGAGCACACAGAAAGCGGGGTCTTTTCGTTAATACTTACCTGTAGACTAGGAACAACTGTATTCAGTGAGAAGAGGTTTTTGCCATTAGTGCTGGACTCTTCACCAGATCTCTGAAAATAGGAGATGGGAGGAGGCTTTTTTGGATTGGTTTAATTTAATTGGTTTAATTTAATTATTGGTTTAATTGGTTTAATTAATTTTATGCAGGATATTTAAGACCAAGGGACACAGGTTGGGATCTGAGGGCTTTGCCTTATGCCTCATGTATTAGTGACATAGAACTCTGTTTCATGACTCAACTGCTTGTGGGGCTTAAGATGTTGTGGAGAGAATGTTAGAACGTTGTGTGTGTTATTTTCCTTGTGCTACCAGTTGCTTCAGTAGGCTTATGTATCATAATTCACACCTGGAGAGTTCCACCCTGGGGAAGATGGAACTTGTTGCTTATGAGGTATCCTGTTCAGACATCCTGCAACGGACAGTGAGATGGGATATTTCACATCAACTTCCAAGAAGTCCCAGTCCCTCAATGTGAACAGAAGATTTGTTTGCTGTCTCGGTAGGTCATGGCCTTGAGGCCTGTAGCAGAAACAAGACTTCTCACTTAGAACTTTTTGCAGAAAATGATGTTTTCCACCAGAGGGAGCTGAGACTCCATTTTTAGGGAGTGTTGACGCTCTGGCATTTTTACAGCTTCCGATAGTTTCCAACGATGATACCAACTCTAGAATGAGTTTTCATTAGAATCAAAATCTGTATGGTTTTTAACAAGTCACACCCTTGCTGTTGGGTGTATTTAAAACATTTAAATGTCATTCAAACATTTAAAACAATATTTTAAAACTCATTTAGAACAATCAGAAAGCTGCCTCAGGCTGAAACTCAGCATAGTGTGTTGTTGAGGGCTCGCTGTTACAGCACAAGCAGAATTTCATGAGTTCAGTATTTTCCACTAACTCTGCTGAATCGTGTTTAAGCGTGTGGCTGACAGCTGTGGAGCTAAATCCCTGAGCAGGCTCTTTGGAGAGTGAGTTTATCAGGCCTCTAGCTGAAAAAATAGCAACTGGATTTGGAAAGATGAATGTGATCTAATATCCAGTCACTTTTAGAGGGTATGTGCAACTCCCTTTCTTTACAAAGCAAGTTCTGAGGAACGGATCAATTGTGAAACTTCGTTTCACAGTCCTTCTTTGTGCGCTCCAGAAAGAGCTGTGCTCTGGCACTTCGTGTGACACCAGTGCTGCAAACATTTCAAGAAGTAAAACAAAAACGTGTTACCTCCTATAAGCATTCTTCTGTCAGAATGATTATAGTAAACAAGTGTGTGCACTTCCTTTGAGGCACCTGAAAGTGATTAAAAATCCATTGCAAATTAAGAACAAATGTTAATTTCCTTGCTTGCCCCTGCTGCTCACATTCATCGCACAGTCCCTGCTGTTGGTCCCAACTGTTCCTAACATGGGAACTAGGTCACAATTTACAAAACTCATTTGCATCATAATATATGAATCTGAAACTCTTGCAGTTCATTCTATGATCTGATTGAGCCTGTGGTAGAGGCCTAAGGCTATATTTAAATTCCTGGGTTTAATATATCTGGCAAGTAGGCATTTATATGAAATTGTGATCCTTACCCACTCTGGAATATGGTTTATAACAGAATGAAAGGAAATCCCTCTTTTCGTAGTGAAATAAGACAATGACCATGTGTTGCCAGTGCTTGCAGCAGAAAGCTGCATGACTTGCTGCTGTTTCTGAGCGGCAGTTCCTGAGGACTGTGTGAGACCAGCACAATGAATTGTTACGTAGTTTTTGACAGTTGTGTTTAATTTTCACTCTGTGGTTGTGGGTATCTGTGTCTAGGGAACCCAAGAGTGCTATGTCAAGAGAACCCAGCCAGGGTACTTAAATCAGTGTAACTTCAATTATCTGTAAGTACAGTGCTTTACTCAGACTTAAAATTCTTGCAAAATCTTGATAAACCCAGTGCTGAATTAAAACCAGCCAAGTTAAAACTTGTGTCCTTAAAAGTATTGTTTGTATGCCACAGTATCAACATTGCTTTATTACTGGTTAACTGACAGGTCATATTATAGTTTCCGTAGCCTAGTCTACGAAAATTTATTTGAAACTTAATCCCAGAAAAATAACTGAATCACTTCCCTTTAAGTTTGTGTGGAAAGCTTGTTGCTGTGGATTTTTTTAGTAAGAGACACAAACATTGCATTTAGAGAATAGCACCAAAGGAATGTGAAACACCCAGAGGAAGTTTGTTTTCAGATCTGACTTTTGGAGGTCACTGTCTCAGGGAATGGTCGGTTTTGGAAGGCTTGTGACTGGGCTGTGGGCTAGACACGCTGGATGGTTTGTTTGTTTGTTTGTAATCATGCTGGTGGTTCTTGGTCAGTCTGTAGCACAGTGACAAGTACAGCTTTGAATGCTGCAGGAAATTAAAACTCAGCCTGATGCCTGCTTCAGTTTCAGGTTTTCCTCCAACTCCTTTGGCAGGCATTTGCAGGCTGGGAGAGGTGACCCTGCCTGTGCGTCTGGGCTGGCTTTGTCCTCAGTCTTGGTTCTCTGTTCCTGCATGACCCATGTGCCCCTCTGAGAATTTTCTCATAAGCTGATGTGAGCCACAGTCCGGCTGTGAACGTGCAGGGTTGTAGGTGGAGGCTGGCCAGGATGAAGGACAGGAGGAAGCCTGAGCAAGGCTGTAACTGTGCATAAGGTGGTGGTATGTCATAGGCTGTGTAATACTGAAATACAGATTTGATGCTAGTATTGATTGCAGCTGCTGTGGAAATCTCTGTTTGCTTTCTGGTAGTAATTTGTAGTAACTTGAAGAGTAAATATACTTGTTTGCCAACTGTAACTATACTTGTCTTGATAGTAGTAATATATAATGAGTAAGAGAAGATAGGTAATTAATCCTCTGTGTTTGTGCATGGCAGAGTCAGGCATACTGCAAACAGTTGCAATCTTTCCATACTCACAAGTCAAGTAATCCTTCTGGGTTGTGGCATTAATTGGTGTCAGAAGTGTGGATCTGTAATAAACAGGTCATGGATACTCGGGAGAAGGCAGTAAAAAAGCAGTGAAAATGGCAAGATACTTGTGGGAAACTCCTCTGTGGGACAGGGATATGGTGTCTGAGAATTGGTTGAATTGGGAAGGGCTGTCAGCTGAGTTTCAGAGGTGACAGCGCACTCAAATGCAAAGCAGAGAATAGCAAGGGCCCTTTCATCGGGCTTCTCACAGAGGTGTTAGCTGTGGGTGCTTTGTTTAGCACTGCTACGCAGGAACTGGAAGCTTTGCAGCAAGTGTGACCAGTTGCCTTTGAATCCCATTGTTTTGTTGCAAACCAATTAGTTAAAAACTAACCTCAGGTGTCTTGATGTATGGCAGCTACAGCAAGAGCCTACATGCCTGGTCTCAGAGCAGGATCACTGAAAATAAACATACTGAAAATGGAAAAGGAGGAAGGGGCTTTGATTCTGGCAGTAAGTCTTCCTCCCCCCTCTTCGTTGCCCAAGCTTTGTCTGGATAACGCAGCCTCCTTGTACCCTGACATTAAAACTTCCCCAGGGCTCCTCTTGGCTCCTCCTGGAGAGGAAGGCTCCCCCCTGCCACCCAGGGTCACAATGACTTCTAGGAATTTTCATGCTGAGCAGCTGAGGCAGTTGTCCGTGCAGGACAGCAAAAAGCCCCATGGGGACTGGGTGGGATGGGTGGTACCTGCTGGGAGCTGGAACAGTGATCCTTCATCAGGCTGAGGCCAGACAGATATTCCTGACGGGAAGAATATTTCTCCTAAACACTGATGCAGAGGCCAGGGTGAAAACCTTCTCCCTGTTATCATCGATAATAAATGCTGCTAGAAAAATGCCAGGACTGTGAGGCTGTCTCCCTCCCCCTCCCTCTAGTACTCTTGATGGATTTTCTGGCTGGACAATGAGACTGACTGCTCAGGATGTCCTTAAGGGACAGGGGCAACACCCTGGGACTTGATGGCTGTGCCAGCAAGAGCAGCAGGGAAACTAAAATTCTTGCAAAAATTCTTCTTAAATTGTGGGGCCCAGCCCTTCACACAGTACATGATTCAATTGTGTTTAATTCTCATTACTGAAATCCCTTCTTATCAATGCTTGCAACTCAAACTACATAGTTAAACCACCTTTATGACCAACACAGAGATTTATACATTCTCATTAACTACTGTCCCCTGCCCTTTAACAGATAGATACTACTCTCAGGGTCCATGGGCTTCCTCCACTCCTCCAGATGTTGTACTGATTTGGCAAGTTGGCATGAAGTGAAGCAACATCATGAGCATTTGTCTTTTTTATACTGTTGCATCATGCACACCATATCTTTTAATTACATTATTGCTTGTTCCTTATTTCAAGGATGGAACAATGATCACATTGTTCAATTTATGAATATAATTTCTCAAGCAGGCAACAAATTGGATTGTTGGCATTGCTTACACCACCCTTGATCATTAGATGCCAAATTTTGAGGCTCATCAGAACCTGTCTCTGAAGCATCTTGGTGTCAACCTAATTTGGCATACTTTCTCCCCAGTAAACCAAATTATCAACAACAACCTTTAAAGCACATTCATATATTGAGGCCCCATGGTGCATTGTGATGCCCCAGGACACAAATTCAATTTGGATGAGGGAGACAAGCAACTGTAATTACACTTTGTGTTACACCCAAGCATGGTTTCAGTGTAAATGGGACAGAGAACCAGCTTGTATTGATTCTGGAAACCTCAGAGACCTGAAATAATGAATCAGCAATTACAGACAAAGGAGGTTTTAATGGACTCTGACATCTTACATGGAATGGTAATAACATGAATTGTCAAAGATACTGTAATCTCACCGGTCCTAACTCTACATGCTGCTGTCTGTAGAGTTGGCTTAGTACTGATGATAATTGGGACATATATGACTCAAGCAACACAACTGGCTGTATAGATCATAACCTCTTTTAGGCACTCTGATTATAACAAAATTGAATTTTTTTCTAATCCATGTTTTTCTAATTCATTCTACAAACATGACAGTGACTCTGGGTGAAGCTGGTGGCCAACTTTTTAACCCACGGATGGTTCTGTTTTTGTGGCACTAAGCGTCTACCACCACAGAGGATAGACACTTGTACCACAGCACATCTTGCTTCTTAGGCATTTCCATCTCAAGTTCTGACATTCAACTTTCAACACAACCATTACCCTGTAGGTAACCAGGGCAGAGTGTTTAACCCTGTACTAACAAGTCCATGAGGTTTCCATAATCAATACAAGCTTGTGTTCTGTCCCATTTGCATCATCATTTATTGACTGCGCCAGATGAAAATAGAAGTCAGCAGCATCTATTGGCTGCTCCAAGTGCTGGTGTCCTATGCCTGGTTATGTCTCTGTGGTATAAAAAGGAATTACTTTTTACCCCAAATGGAGCCTCTATCTCTGACGTGTCCCAGTGTGCACAAGTCTTTGTTCCCCACGGTATTTCCTCGGCAGAGCAGACCCTCACCGGGGATGCCAGGCTGACTCCAGGCTCTGTGATGTGGAGTGTGTTGACCTTGGCTAGGTGCCAGGTGCCCACTGAGCCGCTCTATTGCTCCCCTTCCCAGCGGGACACAGGAGAGAGTAAGATGGAAAACAACTCGTAGGTTGAGATAAGGCAGTTTACTAAAGCAAAAAAAAGACAAGCAAAAGTTTGCGCGCATAAGCAAAGGGAAAAGTCAGTCTCTACTTCCCATCAGCAAGTGATGCCCGGACACTTCCCGGGAAGCAGAGCTTCAGCATATGGAGCAGTTGCTCTGGAAGGCAAACATAGTAGAGTAACAAATGCCCCCGCTTCTTCCTCCCTCCCTTAGCTTTTATATCTGAGCTGACATCATACGGTATGGAATATCCCTTTGGTTAATTTGGGTCAGCTGGCCTGGTGGTGTCCCTCCCAGGATCTTGCCCATTCCCAGCCCCTTGATGGGGACACGAATGTCAGAGGGACAGCGCTGCTCAGCAGTAGCCAAAACACAGGTGTGTTATCAACACCTTTCCAGCTCCCAATGCAAAGCACAGCACTGTGAGAGCTGCTAAGGGAAAATGAACTCTCAGTCAGACCCAGTACATTGTTCACCTCTTATTCCATACCATTTGCGTCGTACTCAGATGCCACACAATTTATGTATCTTCCAACTGTTCCGTTGTATTTATTTCTCATTACTGGAATGCCTTCTTGCCCACACATTCAACTTAAACTACATCCTTAAACCATCTCTATACCAAACATACATTTTCATTAACAACTACCCCCCATCCTTTCAAAGATAGATAAAATTTTCCCACTTCATGGGCTTCCTCCATCCCTCCAGATCCATGACTTGTGCTCGATTCCATCAGGATGAGTGGTCAGGACAGGAGAAGTAGCACACTTGATCACTGGGCACCAACACCAGCCTGGCTCAGGTTGTCGTTGCATTCTCCTTGCTCCTCGCAAAATTCACTCTTCATCAGTTCATGTCATTCCTGCTACTTTACATCCTGCAACATACAACTCACACCATGGATTATTTTTCCCCCAAGGTTAAATCTCTTTGAGGCATACACCATGTCTGCCCATCCTTCTGCATTCCCCACCAAGTACACTCAGGTCCTTGGGCAAAGACAATCCCACGATTGGGCTTGCCTTTTCCCATGGAAGGAGAAATCCACACCGACTTCCCCAGCCACTTCCTTATGTGTAGTTTAGGGACCTTATCTCCTCCCACAGTGTGTAGGGATTCAGTTTGGGCAGGACCAGGGCAGTTACCAGATCCCCTAGTGTTGATCAGCCAAGTGGCTTCTGCCAAATTTGCATCCCAGTGCTTCCATGCCCCATAACTTTACACTCTACATAGTTTTCAGCAGTCTGTGCTACCTTTCAGTCTTCCCAGAGGCCTGTGGGTAATAAGGGATGTGCTATATCCACTCAATGCCATGTTTCTTTGCCCAAGAGTTTATGAGGTTATTTTGAAAGTGAGCCCCATTGTTTGATTCAGTTCTCTCTGTAGTACCCTGTTGCCACAAAATCTGTCCCTCAAGGCCTGGGATCTAGGGTGTCTTGAGCAGTAGCAATGGTTTACAGGGGATGTTTCCAGCCAGCCAGTTGTTGCCTCTACCATGGTGAGGATGTAGCTCTTGCCTTGGTGTGTTCATGGCAATGGCCCAGTATAGTCAATTTGCCAGGCCTCACCATACTGGAACCCAGCCACTGCCCCCTCTTCAAAGGAGACTCCACTTGTGTGGCTTGTTCGATTGCAGCACATGTTTCACATTTGTGCATAATCTGTGTGGCACCACTTGGCTGCCTTTGACTCCAGTTCATATTGAAACTCCAGCATGTCCAGCAAGGAAGCACTCACAAGTGGTGTGACTTCATCCAGGCCCAGATAGTCCACTGTCAGCCTCCATTCCCCATCAGACTTCCGCACTGGCCATATGGGGATGTTAAAGGGTGAGCAGATCCTGTTAAAGGGTAGGCAGGTCCTGCTGATCACTCCTTGGTTCTCCAAGGACCAATTAGTTCATGGATGGGGGTTACAGAGTCACGGTTGGTGCGATACTGCTGCTGGTGCACAGTCCTGGTAGCAGCTGGTAGTTGCTGGTCTTCAACCTGCAGCAATCCTACAATGAAGACATCTTCTGAGAGGCCAGGCAGGGTGGGTAACTGTTTGATCTTCTCTGTATTCACTGTAGCTACACTAAAAGCCCACCGATACCCTTTTGGATCCTTGAAGTACCTAGTCGATGCCAAGGACACAAGGGGCCTCTGAGCCAGTCACAGTGGGGTGCTTTTCCCACTTGTCCACTGTTAAGCTCATCTTGGCCTCTACCACAGAAAACCCCTGGCATCCCCCTGTCACTCCAAAGATCCAGATGGATTCTGCACTCCTGTGCATTGATGGCATCAGTGTACACTGTGCACCAGTATCTACTAAAGCTTTACACTTCTGCGGATCCGATGTGCCAGGCCATCGAATCCACACAGTCCAGTATACCCGGTCATCCCTTTCCTCCTCCTGGCCGGAGGCAGGGACCTTCTATTCCTGGTCAGAGTATTCACTGTCTGACCTTTGCGATGCCAGATCAGAAGCCCCCTCATCAGGTTGAAAGGAAGTGATTTTAGTTCTTTTATGTCTGGGAAATCGCTTATTGCCTTCTTGTCTCTCTGTGGCAACTACACTGGCAGTCTTCTTGGGTGACCCTTTAACAGCTTTCTTCCCTCTCAGTTCACGGACACGGGCTTCCAGCTTAAAGGTGGGTTCACCAACCCACTTCCTCATGTCTTCCCCTTGGTCACGCAGAAAGAACCAGAGTTCACCACGGGGCCTGCGCTTGGGGCTTCCCTTCCCCCTGACTGGGGAAGGAGAGGACCGATCTCTTGGGCTGCCCCTAAAAGCTGGGCTGCTGGCTTGTAGGGATGAGGAAGTACCCAGAGTTTCTTCTACATTTCGGAGCCAGGAGGATGCCATCTCTACAGTTGGTGTATCCATTTGTGGGTGGTACAGTGATACCAAGCTGCTGGAATATGATGCAGGGGCACTTTGAATTACCTTCCTCCACATGGCCATTGTGCAAGGGGCATCCTCTGGATCTTCAGGGACCCTGTCACTTTTTAGATCACTATAGACAATTTCCAGCACTGCTAATTCTCTCAAGTACTGGATACCTTCGTCTGCAGTGGTCCACTTCCCTTGGGAGTTCACAAGATCTTCCTTAAATAGGTATCTTGCCCTCACACTTGAGAGGAGCCGTCTCCAGAGGCTGCAAATTGCTCCTTCTTTTCTGATTCCTCTTTCAGTTTCCTGATCCTTAGCAAGGGATCCCAGCTCTTGGGCTCCATGACCTTCTAACTGTTGACTGTCAGCACCACTATCCCAGCACTGAAGCAGCCAGGCAGAAATCCGCTCACCTGGCNTCTGCCGGCCCCATTGTCCCAGCATCGCAGCAGCCAGGCAGAAATCGGCTCACCTGGCTGGCGGCTGTAATCTTTTCGCAGGTCTCGAAGTTCTGATGAGGTCAGGGACCGAGTAACTTCAGTTTCCTGTTTGATTTGCATCACCCCTTTTGATTTCTTTGTTGAAGGACCTGCCTCTTGATCTAACCCCTCCTTTCCTCCAGCTACTTCCCCTTCTTCTTCCTCTTCTTCTTCCTCCCTTACTAATCGATGGTAAGGGTGTGTAACTTGCCTTGTCCATTTTTTTGCTTTCGCTTCTGGGGCAATTACTGTAGCTGCTGTGGTCTGAGTCCCTGACTCAGCCATAGTGCCCTCAAGTGCAGTTTGTGTTCCTGCCTCAACTACAGTCCTCTGAGAGTACTGAACAGTGGCTCGGTAGGCACAGGCCAGGCCCCAGTACAGGGCAAGAAGCTGCTGGTTTTCAGTGGGGTGGGCAAGGCACCCTTCTATCAGCTGATGGGTGAGTTTGTCAGGGTTGATTACCTGTTCAGGTGTAAAGTCCCAGGCAATGGGAGGTGACAACCGCCCTAGGAACCTGCCCAAATCCTTCCATGCACCCTGCCACCCAGGAACTGGATGCCTCAGGGCATCTTTCAGTATCTCCTCACCTAAAGTTTGTTTTCTCCTACCCCAGGATGATGCCAGATTCCATGAACTCCATAGCATGCCAACAGTATTAGCTAATATTATTAACAGTATTAAACGGCTTACGTAAGGATGGGCAAAGACCATGGGAGCCTGCATTATAAAAGCATTCACATCCATCACCACCCCCAGAAGATAGCTCGCCCCACACAAGGCCATCAGTGTAAGAGCAAAGCACAGAGCCATTGTTTTTGTTAACATGTTCCCAAACTCACCAAAATAAAGAGATAAGCAGTGCAGCTGACAAACTCAGTGTCCCGCACAAGAGCTTGATACTCTAGAACTACTGTTTAATTTTTACTATAGCATGCAATATATATTTATATATAACTGCCTTTATCTCATCCCACGTTTGGGTACCAAAAAGGACTGTAGTGTGTTTACCTTGGCTGGGCACCCGGGGCCCACCAAGCCGCTCTATTGCTCCCCTTCCCAGCGGGACACAGGAGAGAATAAGATGGAAAACAACTTGTAGGTTGAGATAAGGCAGTTTACTAAAGCAAAAAAAAGACAAGCAAAAGTTTGCACGCGCATAAGCAAAGGGAAAAGTCAGTCTCTACTTCCCATCAGAGAGGGATGTTCAGGCACTTCCCGGGAAGCAGGGCTTCAGCATGCGTAGTGGTTGCTCCAGAAGGCAAACACAGCAGAGTAACGAATGCCTCCCTGTTCCTCCTCCCTCCCTTAGCTTTTATATCTGAGCTGATGTCACATGGTGTGGAATATCCCTTTGGTTAATTTGGGTCAGCTGGCCTGGTTGTGTGCCCTCCCAGGATCTTGCCCATTCCCAGCCCCTTTATGGGGAGGGAATGTCAGAGGGACAGCGCTGCTCAGCAGTAGCCAAAACACAGGTGTGTTATCAACACCTTTCCAGCTCCCAGTGCAAAGCACAGCACTGTGAGGGCTGCTAAGGAAAAATGAACTCTATGTCAGTCAGACCCAATACATTGTTCAAGTGAGACTTCACCCATTGTCAGCTGGTCCCCCTTTTGGGATGGGTTTGACAAGCACTTAGTAACATTTTATATAACATTTTATGTATGTATGTGCACATATATACACACACAGTGACATATATATATAGACATATCTGTATAAGCATGCATATAATCATTTAGGTTGGAAAAGACCTTCAGAATCATTGAGTATCTATTTTTAGTCTGTGCTGCCATCCAGTAACCCTGGGAACTGAATGCACAAGAGGAGGGTTGCTGCCTTTCTGAGCATGCTGTCTGTTGTTCAAATACCTCTAAAGTTAACCATGACCTCTTCATTCTGAGAAAGAAAGGGTTAGGTTAGAATCATAAAAACATAGAATCATTTAGGTTGGAGAAAATCCTTATGATCATTGAATCCAAGCGTTACCCCAGCACTGACAAGTCCCCCACTAAACTACGTCCCAAAGTGCTACATCTACTTGCCTTTTAAACACCTCCAGGTTTGTTGACTCCACCACTTCCCTGGGCACCCTGTTCCAATGCTTGACAACCCTTTCAGTGAAGAAACTTTTCCTAATATCCAAGCTAAACCTCCCCTGGTGCAACTTGAAGGCATTTCCTCTTGTCCTAAATAATAATTACTAGTAAGTATTTTTGCTGCTTTACTAGGGGCAATTTTATAGTGGCTTGTAAAATAGAAATATAGACTTGCTACTAATATTCAGTACTCCTAATACTGATTTCTACTGCTTTTGAAATATATATTTGCTTGAGCTGGTTTTGGCTGGGATAGAGTTAATTTTTTTCACAGCAGCTAGCACAATTGGGATTTTTGCTGGAAACAGTGTTGATAATACAGAGATGTTTTAGTTACAGCTGAGCAGAGCTTACACAGATTCAAGGCCTTTTCTGCTCCTCCCCCCACCCCACCAGTGAAGATGCTGGGGGTGCACAAGGAGTTGGGAGGGGACACAGCCAGGACAGCTGACCCCAACTGACCACAGGGATATCCCAGAGCATATGGCATCGTGCTCAGCACATAGAACCAGGGGAAGAAGAAGGAAGGGGGGGTATGGTTGCAGTCATGGCGTTTGTCTTCCCAAGTCATTGTTAGGCGTGAAGGAGCCCAGTTTCCTGGGACTGGCTGAACACCTGCCAGCCAGACTCTGAAGGAATGAACTCCTTGTTTTGCTTTGCTTACGTGCAGCTGTGGCTTTACTTAGGGAACTGTTTTTATCTCAACCCACGTTTTCTCACTTTTTCCCTCTTCTGATTCTCTCCCCTATCCCACCGTGCCAGAGTGAGAGACTGGCTGTGTGGGGCTGAGTTCTCAGCTGGGGTTAAACCACTACAGCCTTGCAGTAGTTATTTGTAGCATCGATATACCTGTTTTGCTAATCATCAGTATGCTTGCCTTGCTAGTGGTGACTTGTAGCAAAATGCAATAAGGTAATTTAGGAAATAGAGCCTCCATGTCCTTGTGCGTTGACAGGGTCCTGCAAAACCATGGTTGCAAGCTTTGCCCACACGCAGATTGGATGATCCTGGGTCGTGGCAGCTGAATGGAGAAGTTTCTGATGGGCTGCAGCCGGCAGACACCAGCATAAACTAGTGGGCATGCATAAAGGGAGAGATGAAATAAACTCCTGTGTTTCTGCTGTATTGATTTGACTTTTGCAGGCTGGCAGTGGAGAGGAGGACGAGAGTCAATTCGTGTGTTCAGATATGGAGATGGTGCTGGGATATAGCAGCCAGGAGATGCTGCTGGCCTGCAGATGCAGTGAGTTACCTCCCTGTGGCATTTCCTGCAGGCAGCTTAGTGATCCTTTTCTCAACACTGTAGCTCCTTGGCTTTCCACTTGGCTGGAGAAACGCAAGGTTAAATAAGTTCAAGAGTGTGGAGCATTAATCTTCCAGAGCCCGGGCTTTGCCTTCAGCTGTTGAGCACCTTCTTAGTCCAGCATAAAGGGCAGTGAGGATGCAGGAGAGCATGCCTCACTCAGGCTTGTGTAACAGGGAAGGGTTTCACTGCATCTCCACAATTAACAAAACAAATAATGCTGCCACTGGCCTTGACTTTTCCCAAGGAATGATGCACTCTCCTCCCCCAGACCAGCAGCACAGGGAAAGGCACTGGTGAGCCCCAGCCCCAGCCCCAGCAGCCCATAAGCAGCAGCAGCCACCAGCTGTGGCTGGGGAAACAGGAGGAGATGATGTTGCAAGGGCATCCGGATTCCAGCTTGGCTAGACAAGCACTGACGTTTTTCCATCACATTTGACCCGTTGATGCCTTCTGCTGGAGTTTTCATTCAGGAATGCTAGCTGTGGTCAGGCTGCATGTATTTACAGACACAAATAAACTGCCGCTGACTGAAATACACCGCTCCCATGACTGTGCTTGGCACTACCCTTGCAAGGGTAGAGGCAGATCTGCTTACACAGTAATGCAAAGCCTTAGCAGCACTTCCTTACTTTTTTTAAGATGCAGCCTTGTGGAGAAGCTGAATTTGTGGGGCTGCTCTGCACTGCCTGGCGCAGCACCACAGGCAGCACTGAGAGCATCAACCCTATTCCCTTCCTTTTGTATACTGGCTGAGCCTGGCCTGTGGCACCCTTCCCTTGCTTACTTGGTCCCACATTGCTCCCTGCCTACTCTGCAGCCCAGTCTGCTTTACAGCCGAGTCTCCCTGTGCAGGGGAAGCAGGGCACTTGCGGTCCTGTCCCCAAGCCTTTTCTCTGCTTTTTTCCACTCTCCCTGTCCAAACCACCCCTTAGCACTGAGTCAAATCTTGGCTCCCTACAACTGCCTAGATCGCCCAGTCTCTCAGCCCTAACCCAGTGCTGTGGGAAATGCCACAGCACAAAGGTAATCTGCAAGAGTGCAAGGGAAAGGGTGGCAGGGGGGCACTGCCTGTGCCTCTCCTTTCAGAGTGCAAAGGGGTGGATTTTTTTTTAAACTGCTTGGTCCCTTGCAAATTAACTGAAGCAGAACTGTATTCACAGTGTTTGCTGCTTTGGGTGGCAAAGCTGCTTTAAAGCATGCCTGCTCTTCCTTTCCCTCCACTTTCCTTCCTGCTCCCCCTTTCCGTGCCTGGGGCAGTATGACTTGCATGAGGCAGCCACGTGAACCAAACTAAAACTTGCTCTGTCTCCTTGTGATGATTATTTTCTGACTGCTTTCTATTTTTTCTTTTGTGACAGTGATGAAATCTGTCTTGCCAGCTTGGCACTAGGCAGTGGGTTGGTCACAAACCCCAAATTTGCCCCATGGATGCTCCTTCCCAGGCAGCAGGGTTAGTCGCAAGTATTCAAAAGGCAATGTCTCAGCCTGCAAACTTTAGCCTGGACTTCATTATTGTGTGGAGCTCTGAAGAGCTGCCCCTGTGCAGTACTCAGGCCTGTCCTGCTGCTCGTGGTGCTGCAGGGAGGGGGCGGCGCAGCCTCCAGCCCACCCACGGTGGGTTACACGAAGGCAGCATTTTACCAGAGCCTGCCCCTGCACTCGTTTTCAGGATGGATGTATGCACCCTCCTCCCCTGCTAGGGCAGATTTAGTGGAATCAAGTGGGAAGACAGGGTACAGATATCATTTGCTTGAGGTTTTGAGGTTTTTATCCCACCTGATCAGCACCGATGCTGCTGATGCGCCACTTGCTGCCCCCCTAAAAATCCCAGTTCCGAGATATTTTTAGTATGGTCTGCTGCATTTCTTCAGTGCTGCTTGTAGGAGGAGGAGGGGCCATAAAATTCTTGAAGGAGAGCTGTTTATACTGAACAAATAAGAGCTTCTGTTTATAGAGGCAAAAACACATAAAAAAAAAATAAATCCGGAAGGATGGGCCTATGGCCCTTTTCCAATGAGAAGAGCAAGTCAAAACAATGAACACCATTTGTTTTTGCTTTTCCCTGGCAAGCTTCCTTCAGCTGACTATTGCATGATCTGTTCAGGGCGAAGAGACAAGAAAAAAAGAAATTTAAAAAAAGAAGATAAAAAAAAAATCCAGGCAGTAGCAATTGCTCCGGCTTCTCTCTCCTGCGGCGGCTGCAGCCCCGTCTGTGTGGGTTTAAAGCTGCAGCTGTCAGCAGGGTAACCCAAACTCCAGCTCCAGAGGAAAACAGACAGGGCTGGGGGCATAGTTTGGGGGGGGGAAAAAGAAAAACAAAAGGAAAAAAAACAAAGCAAGAAGTATGTCATGAAGCAACAACGCTGGGTTTGATCCAGCTCCCTTTCCAGCCAAAAGCTCAGGGCTCCCCTGATTTTCCAGCTGGGTTCCACTGGACCCCACAGGAACAGTGCTCTGGTAAAAAGTCAGAGGTCTGGATGAGCTGCTGTGTGCTCCCAGCTGCCCTCCTGCAGGCACGCGGGCCGGACACCTATACGCATACCCTAAGGAATGGGTGTTTAATTTCGTTTCCTCAGCCTAAACTTCCCTTTCCTTGGGTTCCCACCAGCTTCCCATCTGCTTAACACCACTGGCTCAGAGCAGGAGCTCCTCGAGGCACTCCCTGCCCTGGGTCAACATCAGCATGTTAAATCAACACAACTTCTGTGGCAGTCCCTGCAGCTCCAGGTCCTAGTTTTATAGCCATGCTTTGACTGATAAGGCTCTATTAACAAATCCATCAGGCAGCACAGCACCACTGCTGCTTGCAGGAGGAGCAAGCCCCAGTTTTGGTAGGGTGCTCAGCAAAGAAACAACAAACTCACAGCATCATATATGCACAACTGTTTTATTTTGGGGTTTATATAAAAAAAATTCCTAAAGACTGCAGAACTTTTTTATCCTAATTTCTTACACATATGGTTCCAAGACCCTGCTTTTAAGCTAATTCCCCTCTAACAACTTGTGATGGCGTGGGTTCCCCTGATTTTTTACCTAGTCACCTTTTCTAACGGGATATGTCTAAAGCTGCAATATGGCACTTGGTTGACTTAGTCGGCAGGTTTAATACATCTGGAAAGCTGGGGTATGGAGATGCACACGGCTCAGAGTCCATCAACACAGGCAGGAACCCTGCCCTCATGTCTGTGCTTCCAGAATGAACCAGACCTTTCTCCTTACTGTGCAAATAACAGGCTTTGGTCATCGACCAGTCCTGTCGTAAGGGATTCTCGCCCCTGAAGAGAATCCCGTCTTCAAGTGGGGAAGCAGCCCGGCCAGTCAAGCAATTGTCCATGGCAGTGCCAGGCGCTGAGACCCCTTCAGTCAACTGTACCGTTGTAAGACTTGTTGAGCTTGTTGAACGTGAACTCTACGTTATGCGTGGAAATAGGCTTTCGGTAGAGAGGATTGGATGCCTTTGGAGAAAGGAGCAGACAAAAAGAACAAAGATGAGGAACAAAGTCCGTGTCACGGCAAAAACGTGCCGATTAGTTTGGTGACAGCACTGTGTTTGGCTTTGAGTGAACTGAGCATTCAAATCCAAAAGCAGTGTTGTTTATCCCGTGTTGTTTATCCATCAGACCCACCTTCCATCCTGCCTGCAGGCAGAGGCACTGCCCTCAAATGCTGAGCACCCCCACCCAAAGCCTCCCAGAAGGGCTCCCTCACAGACCTGACCAATTTGGCTGCCACCACAGTCTCCCCTACCTCCTTCAGCCTCCAGCTCTGCTGGGAAATAGATGATGAAGCCAAAGGCTGGGTATAGTTTTGCAGAGCATTTATCACTTGCCAAGGAGAAGGCAGTGTGACATGCTGGACCCTGAAGGCACCACAGGGCGTGGACACCTGCAATCCCTCGTGCCTGCCACCCTTCTCCCTCACTGCAGAGCTGTTTGCTGCCAGTGCATCCCAGCAGCCTCCCCACACAGCAGCAGCACCCCCGCCCCGGGCTCACCATTTCATATCTGGCCCGGGAACGTTCGCTCTGGAATCGGTCGAACTCCCGCCTGTCGTGAATGGTGACGAGCAGCTTCCAGAGAGCCAGCAGGATGATCCCGATCAGCACCACGCTGCCAATCACTGCCAGCACGATCGTCACGGCGCTGGGGGCTGAGCTGCAGGCTGGCAGTGAGGGAGAAAAGGTAATTAGCTCTGGTGTGAGTGTATCCCGGATCAGGATACCGGGATGTAAAAACCTGGACTGCAGCCACTGAGCAAGTGACCCCAGGGCAGTGCTAGCAGCAGTGGCTAAATTAAAAAAAGCAACAGTCTCCTCTGAAATCAAACTGATTTTTTTTTTTTAATTAAATACATTCCTGGCTAGAGGCAAGTCAAAGGGACACCTCTCATGGATGTCACCAGAGCTGGGATGTCACGTAGTGCTTCGGGAGAAGAGTAGGGCTGCAGTGCCACTGTCCAACAGTGACGCTGGGTTTTAATGCCAGGTGACCCATGTGGGACACAGAGAGTTAAGGTGCCTCTGGCAAAAGCCAGCTCAGCTTCTCCCACACAGAGACAGGTGATCACTAAGGACTTTAAATAAGGACATTAACTGTCAGCTAATCAGCTGGTCTTTCAATTAAGTGCAAGCTGCAGCACAAACGAAATAAAACATTATTCTCAGTCTTTCCCATATCGGCCCGTGACTCAAGAGGACCAGAGCAAATCACAAGAAGCTACTGCTGGATGCTCGCCAGCTTGCCCTGCAACACCACAAGGGGTTTTCTTTGAGCAACTGCATTGCACGTGATTAAAATAACGCTGGGAAGCACAGCTGTCTGCACAGCCTCGGGAGGGGAGCAGGGACACCCAGCCCTTACACTGCCTGGGTCAGAGCTCTTTGGCAATGTGGAAATCCTTAGGTGGTGAAGGGCTTTCCCAACACCCTGACTTAACCAGCAGGCACACCAGGTGCCCCCTTCTGATGTTTTTGCTCCTGGGGGCTGTACCTCCAAATCAAGCATGCTTTTTGCTACTTAAATAGGCTCCATTTACTTCAGCCCCCTAAAGCTCTTCAGCCACTTGTTGGCAATGTTGACGGCTCAGGTGCAAGTTTTACTCTCAGTTCTTTTTTACTAAGTTGGGAGCATTTGGAGCTGGGTTTCATCGCTGTAAATCACTTCAGTTTAAATCACCCTGGTTTATCTACTCACACATGCAACCAGCCTTTCTGCAACCCACCAGGCTCCCCAGCAGCCCATCACCTCTCCTGAGGCAGCCAGGGCTGTCAAAAAGGAAACCCAAGGGAGGGCCAACCTGGCTCTTTGAGGACGGTGAGGTTGGATTTCCCACTGGGAAGCTCCAAGTAAGTGAACTTCATGACGCAGTTGTTCACTGGGTAGGCGCAGAGGATCGCATTCGGGTCATCTGTTTCTGGAACAAGATGTAAGAGTCACAGGATTTTGTATAAGTTTCTATATATTAAAAAAAAAATCCTAAACACTGTAGAACTTTTGTATCCTAATTTCTCAAAGAAATCCTTCCAACACCCTCTATTTTTTAACATCATTCCCCCCAACAACTTGCAATGGTATGGGTTCCTTGATTTTGAACTAGTCACCCCATCTAACAGGCTACGTCTAAAGCTGCAGTACAGCACTTGGTTGATTTAGCTGGCAGGTTTCCTATTAGGAATTAGCTCAGCTCTCCCCTGCAAGATAAGCAGAGCTTTCCAGGGATGCCTGGGACCAGAGGAATGGGGAGTAAGCCTGGAAAGCAGGACAGTTTGATCACAACTCGTACAAATTGTAACTGAGCAGTGTCCAGATTTACTGCTTGAGAAAATGTGGCACTTGGCAAACATTGCATAGCAAACAGACTCAACCTCACACACACACACACATTCTTCCTTCATGTAAGTCTGCTTTGGCAATAAATGCTGTTTTCTTCTTAATCTGCTAAATTTCTTGAAGAGTGGAAGGTGAAGGGAAAACAAGGGGCACCGACTCAGACGGGGCCAGCATCAGCAGCAGCCCATGGCCAGCTCATGCTCCAGCTGTACTGAATAGCCCCAGCTCCGGAAACGGCTGAGAAGTTTGTTTTTAAAGAGTGAGCTAGAAAAGGAAAATGGGAAAGGGAGGAGGGAGGGGGAAGGGAGGAGTTGGTAGCAAGGATGATGTGTAGATGTGGGCATTGCAAAAAATGAGAGGACTTTATTCCCAGGGCCATGCAGGCGCTGTGTGTTTGTGTCTGACACACCACAGCACCAGACAGGGGCTGGTGACTGTAAGGTGCTGCCTGAAGAAAGCTGCTTCACAGAAGCAACTTAAGATTGAGCAAAGCCGCCAGCTGAGGTTTGCAGATCTAGCTTAAGGGGCGATTTCAGCAGAGCCACTGCCCTGCACGGCCACAGCTCGTCAGATGCCCCTGTTGCAGGGACAGTGACTGGAGGGAGATGGGAAAGAATCTCTGGCTGTGACAGGAGCACAGCCTGCAAGGGCTGAGAGTTTCATGGGAGAGGAATTTGGGGACCCAGTACTGTTGGCTGGCAAAGACATGCATGACCTTGTCTTAGGCACCTGGAAAGAGCTTTCCACAGCTCTCGTATCCATGCCTGTCTGTCATGCTGACAAATGATCGCATTAATGAGCACTGCTATGCCAGCCCCTTAGCTCTCTCCTGTCTGTTTGTTTTTCCCTTCAGTGCCTTTGACCTGCATCCAGTTAAAAGATTAATACCCTCCATTTCAACAGCTGAGCTCAGATGCAGCTGCCCCTCTGGTGAGTCCTGACGTGTTCCCGGTGTGGACAAACCTCAGCTGTTCCTAACCTGGGACAGGAAAATCTGCTCTACGCACACAGTGGTAGCAAAGCATGGGCTGGAAAAGTGCTGATTCTTACAAAGCAAAGTACTAATTAGATTAGTATAGTACTAATTAGTATAGTACTAAATACTTCCATGTTTCTTGACTAATGCTCTTTTGATTTGAGCAGCAAATCTTAGTTCCTGTAGGTCTAGCTGCTTTTATCTCATCCTTACACCATTATTTCAGTAAAAGATAGAGTGATTAAAGTCTCAATAGTTACGGTTTCTGTTGATCTTCCCTAGGTTTCCGAGACCACATGTCTACAGAGAGAGGTGTGAGGGCCCCACTGAGCTTTCAGGTCCACTGATGTGTGCTGTTGCCAGGTTCAGCTTGAAGTGGGACCTGTTATCCTGCCTCTGGAACTGTCAGGAATGCAAATGTAATACTGCAGAACCCAAGGAGATCCTGCAGAGTCCAAAGCAAGTCATACAAGCCTCCCATGAGGCAGCATTCTGGCTCCTGGGTCCAATGATAGATGCCTCTGCTCTACAAAGCTTTGAAGCACTGGCTGCTTCATACCCAGAGTCAAAAGGCAGTTGGGATGTTCAAGACTGTGTTCATTGCAATTTGGTATTTAAGAAGGTCCCATCCTCCCCTGCCAGGACAATATAGACCTATGTATTCTGTGACAAGTATCAGCATTCTGCCTTTCAGCAGGGACCTGTAATATGTGCTAAATTATACAAAGCACTTGAAAACAAGGATTTGGCCAAGTCTGCCTGTGAGGAAGTCCACAGTCCACAAGAACTTTCTTTAGGAATATTTTGCTTTACCTCTTTTTCCAGCAGCCCAGATCTCCAACTCACAGAGTGCCTTGAGCTCAGCACTATGTGCAATCTGACTGCAATAGTACAACAGCATAAGCATAATTCCCAAAAATGTCTTAGAGCAGAAATCTGGCCGGTTTTTTCTCTGAAAGCCATGCAGGGGGCTGACAAACCACAGCCCAGCCTCACCTTCCAGGGAGCAGACAGAACAAAAACTGGCTTTGGCATAGTGCATTAACCAGGCAGGAGGGATGAGCTTTGATTCCCAATATTTGCTGGCCAGCCAGGCATTAGAAAGGAGCTTTGTGTGTTTTGAACTTCCAAACCTCTCGGTGTGGGCTGGTGCAGGTGCACTCCCTGCTAAACTGCAGGGTGAATGGAGAGAACGAGAGCAAGTGTCCCAAAGGGAAAGGTAGGAAACTCCACTGGTCATAATTTAAAAGCTGGACACTGGATGTGAGAGGAGTCACCAGGAAGAACATCACCTGCAGGCAGCTTAGGAGGAAGGGAGTGAAAGGCCGAGCGAAGTGCGGCACTCCCACCTCTATAAACTATGGGAAGAGGAGGAAATGCCAGATGCAGACAGTAATTTATCCCTGCTTGATCTGCATCCCTCTCTCCAAGGGGTATTGCTAAGGCCAAGGTCAGGATTGTGATTAAATCTGTCACAAGTCTGGATCCCCTCTACTGCCCTAAATAGCAAGCAGGGACTCCCAGAACGTATCTTGAAAAGAGTGGGGAGAAAGTCATCTGCTGAGAGATGCACATGGGGGGTGACCTCTAGAAGAGAACACAAAGGGCAGGAGATTGCCAGGGGGACTTGTAGCAGTCAGATCTACCAAAGGAGAATCCGTTTTCAAAACAGCTTTGCTTTCTCTTACAAGCTCACTTCTTCCAATATGAAACCTCAGAAGATTAGAAAATGCCTTTTTTTGGGTGATTTTTTGTCCTTTTGCACTCTCTCACGACTCATCTCATCTGTCTCATGTGACCTCATCCCCCTCTCTTTGCTCCCTGCACTGGCAGCAGTGGTTAGATGTGGCAAGATGTTATTTAAAATCAAAGAGTTTTTTACTTCAGTATGGATTATAGGCCGGAGAGAGTGTCACACACACCACACATACACATACACATACACATACAACCTACACAAACACATTTCTAAACACCAGGTGTTCCCTGAAGCTTTCTTTACAGATATGTCTAAGTCTGGTTAAGAAGAGTTCAATGCCACAGTCACCGGCTCCCACCACCTGCAGTCCCGCTGCTGCCAACTTACCAAGAACATCCACAGTGGTGATGATCTCATCCTTGCAGTGCTTTTGGCAGGTTTGGTTATCAGCCAGTCTTCCTGAGTTAAACAGCTTGCATTCAATACAATCCCTGCAGGAACACACACAGAGGGGAAGATGAAGCACGCGTCAGAAACTGCATGACCACAGGGATTCAGCCCTTGGAAAGGGACTCCCTGGGTGCTGGTCCGGAGGCTGCACATCTGCACCACAAGGATACAGCAGCTTCAGGGCCAAGCATCTCCATCGCAAGGATGGATTTATTCTAGGATTCAATGAAGGTGCAAAGCAGCTGGTGAGTTTGGGATCTGTTTGCCCTTTGGATGTCAGGAGCTGCACGTCAGCTACTGCAAAATCCATCCTGCCTGAGATCAAGGCAGGCAGTCCTGCTGCTCTGTGCTAGTCTGAGGCTGATGCCCAGGGCACCTCCATCACTGTGAGGCAAGGAAAGTGATTCCAGTCCTCCCCTCCTCTGCAGCTCACAGCTCTCTGCACCCCGATATCTGCAGCTCAGAATGCAGCAAAACTGGGGTTGCCAGCCTTTCCCAGAGTGGGACAGCACTGGAAATGAACAGGGACACAAATCTCCACGAGCACTTGGGCAGCAACACTTGTTGCTCTACCTGGGATACTGTCAGGTTGCCTAGCATGGGCTCCTGGCAGCAGTAGGCTTGCCTGGGGCTGATCACACATTTAACAAAGCAGGAGCAATTCCTTAGCTGAGAAGTCTCCCAGGAACCAAAGAGCTGCCCTTCCCACCAGCGAGAAATCCCTCCTGAACTGCCTGTGAGTACCTTTTAGTGCTACAGACACCTGGGCAGGTGGGACACTTCTCACAGGTCTCTCCAAAAGCCCCTGGCTCGGTGCACTGACACTTCCCACAGACGCAGGCACCCCGGCCGCTGCACATCTGCCCATCACTGGAAACACAGCTGTCCATCTCCGTGGAGCAGTTGCAGTTGTCCCCGATGTACCCAGGGTGGCACTTGCACTCCCCGCAGTGACACTCCCCGTGACCTGAAGGCAAGAGCAGGGGAGAGGTGTCAGCAGAATTTGGGGCCACCGATGGGTGCTGTAGCTGGGAGGCACCAGCAGCCCAGCAGGAAGAGCTGCCAGAGAGACCTCACTTGGCAGAGCAACAAACAGATGATGATGGGAAACACCTAAATATCAAATTAATATGAACATTTAGCAGCAAAAAATACCTACTCACTGATCTTCCAGCTTCCCTCTGTAGTCGCTCAACACAAACGGGCACCTCCCCCTTCCTAGTTTTGTATGAAATTTCTTTTTTCTCTGTCTACATTGAGAGATATTAAGATGGGAATGAAATAGTGCTTCCTTGCTGGTTTTGAGCCCAGAGTTTACCAGCAAAAAGCCTAGCAGGTCGCCCACTTCATAAAGTATTTCCTTCCCTTTCTTCTTAGCAGTTTTACTTAAGTTCTCTTAAAACCTTGAAAAAATTATATCAACAAGCACCACTTCCTGTGTCCAAACAAGACCTCTGTGTCCCAGCCAGAGCCATGAAGGTTGCTGGCACCAGCTGAGCCCCCCCAGGGAATAGCCCAGGGCAGCTCACAGCAGAGATGGATGAAGAAGCCAATCCAGCAAGGGCTCTCCTCCACTGAAGTATCCCCTTGGAGCTACGGGGTTTAGTGAAAGGCTGAGAAAGTTAACAGGCTCCAAGGCTGTCAGTGACAGTAAGTGGAGTGGCTGTCCACTGAGCAGCTGGTTTCAGAGAGGCATCCATCAGCTGGAGACTGCTCCAATTCCTCCTTGGTCAGTCCCTAGGAGAAGGGATGCCTTTGCAGGCACAGTTTATAGAGCTGAAGGGTTTGTATACGAGGCCCATCAGCAACCTAATTACAGCTCAGCTTTTCCACTGGAAAGAGCCTCGAGCGCCCCAGACGTGATAATTTATATACACCCTCCTTTCATCGACACAAACCCGCTGATCTCCCTGCCTCTCCCACCGTGCCAAGATTACCAGAGGCTGTGGATTGCCAAGCTGTATCCCTTGCCAAAAGTCACAGGAGCACCTTCTGTTTTACTAGGCATCTTGTATGTCCCAGCACATCACAAGTTGTCCTTCTGCAGCCTCTTTTGCACTCCCATCATTTGCTTTGGATCCAGCCTGCATATTCAAACATTACTGGACAAAGGAGATTATGTTTACAAGATCTCTAGAGGTGACCTCCTTCTGTGCCTACATCTGATGGAGATTAAAACCCCTTGCTCTGCTCGCCTTCACAATGACAGCTTTGCCCTTTCCCCAGACAGAAAGCTCCGGGTTTGAGCCCATGGGCTCAGCTACGTCCACAACTGCTGCTGTTTGGGGGACTCCCAGGACCACCACTTCACAAGCCAACCAAATGGGGTGTCTGGCTTTTATTCACAATTAATTCAGATGATTAGGCTCTCACACACAGCAGGTTTGGTGCCTCCATGGCAGTGCATGTGTCCACATTAGCTATGAACTATGGTTTTCTTAAATGGTGCTATTTCAAGGAATCCAAGGCAGCTGGCAATTAGTAAATGTGCTCAGGCTTGAATTTGAACTGAGAGGGCCAAGAGAAGCAAGCTGATGGTATTCATATCACCCCTCAGTTCTCCTAGGACACCACAGAATGCAGCACAAGTTGTGACTCCAGAAGAAATCTGTCTCTGGACCATAAAATGGTTCAGTTTCTAAAGGCATCAGAACTAGGTCATAGGAGGCTAGAAAGACTGCACATCCCTTCCAGCCCCTGGCAGGCTGGATGTGGAGCCTGGAATTACTGTCCTGGGGAAGGGAAATGGCCATTTTCAAATAATGCACCCTATTAAGCCACTGTGATTGGAAACTTAAGAAACAGTAACTTTAAGGATGTGGTTTTGTTTATTCAAGGGGATGAAGAAAAAGCCGTTCTGTACGAGGGTGACTAAGTGTAGGGTGTGAGCTTAAAATGTCAAAACACGCTGACATGTGTTTCCCGCCTCGGCCACACTGGCCCAGTGCGCAAGAAGTCACTGACTGAAGCTCATCATCGTCAATGTTCCGAGAGCAGGACTTTTGATCTCGACCTTTAATGGCAAAGATGTCACAATCTTCACTGCTTCTATCAGCTTGAAAGAGCGGCCACTCCTGCAAGCACCACGAGCTACACTTCTGGTGCCATCCATCTCCCACACAGCCTGAAAACTGGAGAAACTCAATGAATGGGAAACATCTGTTTTTCATATGGGCACAATAAGAGTCATCCCACTTCTCAACGTCCACCTGGAGCACCGGAGATGGGAATCCATTCCATCTCGCTTGGGACACAAACTGAGAGGAGCCCCGAGGCAATGTGGCAGCGAGGCTTTTGGTGACAGTGACCCAGAGCTGTGGTTTGCAGAGTGTTACCCAGCACTCACATTTTGCAGCAAACTGTGCTGCCTGTTCCCAGTCCCAGCTCTCCCACGGTCACACGCAGTGCTGATGTGGCTAAGCAGCCTCTGTGCCATCACGCCTGCAGGAAGCCTTCCACCACTGTGCCCAGGATGAACCTAGTTTCACTTCCCATTTTCATTTCCAGGGCAATGTGTCCTCAAGGAGGACGTGTTTCAAGACACCTCTGCACCAGCAGCAGTCTCGTGGCAAAGGACGTCACCCTGGACTTTAACCCCCTTGAACCCTTTGAGTTTGCACATCCTCTGTTAAAGCTGGTTTGTGAAGCCAAAATACATTAATTATGTTCTCCAAACATAGTAAGAGATGTTTTGTTCTGTTCCCATCCTTGAAATGAGAAAAGCTTAGAAGTTTAAAAGACCCAGATCTAACTAGGAAATGAAATGCTCCCTCTGAATTTGGTAACATACTTTCCAGCCACCTCTTGACCTTAGGGGGAGCTAACACAAAACACATGTCAGGGAGGCTGCAGAAACCTGCTGGGAGGGTGTGCAGAGGAAAGCAATGCTTTTGTGGGGGGAGAGCAGTCCCCAGACTGAGCTTGACTGGTCTGGGATCCATCAGGGCAGGAGCCAGGGGATGCTCTGCTGCTTGGAGACACCTTCTTCCCAAGGAGGCCACCACAGCGGGCTGAGACTCTCAGCCCAGCTGGTGCTTCCATCTCTCTCCCCATCCCAAAACACATCCCCATCCCACTGCTGTGCCCCGGCTGGGCTGCACGTCTCGCTGTCACTCAGGCAGCTTTTGGCACGACATCCAACCATCCTCATTTCACCCCAGCTGCCTCTGCCTCTCCCCTGCAGCTGCCCCCCAGGATGGCAGCCACAGGCCAAATCCTCCCTGCCCTCAGCCTGGCACCGCACAAACCCGGCTTGGCACCCCCGCACCAGCGCTGTTCCCAAGCAGGGTCATTCCCGAATGGGGGTAGCAGCTTCTGGCAGAATCTTCCAGCCTCTGACCCTGATTTCATCCCAGGCTTCCTGACAGGAGGCTGTCCTGACAGGACCCTGCTCAGCGGGACAGCCCCTCTGCCCTCCACAATAACTTTTAGGACCTGCACCAAGAGGTCTGAAACTCAGTGCACTAAAAGCTGTGTCACTAGGGCTTTTCATAGAATGCGGTTTTCCTAAAGCCTCCTACTTTTGGGGACCACAAAGTTATGCAAAAAATACCAGCTTTCTTTTGAAAGAAAACACATGATCCCAGCTTTTATGGAGAAGCAGAAAAGGTTTCAAAACAAGCCTCCTCCAACACTCCTTTTTTCCCCATCTTCTAGAACATTAAACTGATGTGCCTAACATACAAGAAAAACAAATCCTGATTTTTAAGCCAGTTTAGTGGTTTCTGAGCACTCAGGAGGAGAAAGATCATAGCGTATTTCGTCCCCATTAAATCAAGCCACTTATATTTGTGCCTCTGTGCTCACATCCAGACTTTGGGTCAGGACCTCCAAAAGGCTGTGCTTTTGTCATTTTTGGTTATTTGAACAACTAGTCTGAAACAGAAAAAAACCCATAGGAAAAACAACTGAGAGATACAAGTTACAGCAAGCAATTTCCAGATTCTCCAGTGCCATCCCTTTAACAAGCCCTGGCTGCTGTGCCCATCACCCAGAGAGCCCCAGCACAGAAGCCACACTTTGTTTGTACTCCCAAAGGGTGGAGGCATCAAAAACATCTGCTTATGAGAGAAGTCAAACCCCACTGACACAAGGCACTGCTTGAGCATCTGTTTTGTACCGGACCAGCCAGTCTCTCAGCAAAAGTGCTCGATGTCTGGGGGAGAGGCTCTGTGAACGGCACATTTTGAGTGGGAGGAAGAAGGGCAGCAGAAAAACCTTTGAACACTTAGAAAACATAGGGCTTTTCATTTGGGAAAGGGCTAGGGTAAGACACAGTGCCTGCTTAGGCAAATAAATCATCAACTTCCCTATTAATTTCTTTCCACGGCTCAAAGCAGCCGGCGCTGCACATCGAGAGGCCAGGCCAGGCCAGGCAGCCTGCCCATGGCACAGCTCAGGCCCACGGCACTGCCAGATGGTCAGCGCCCGCAGGGACGCGGGGAGAGCTCGGGAAATTTTAAACAGCGGGGATGGGTTTAGGATGCAGCCCCTGGGTCATGTCAGTCCGGCAGGGAAAACAAGGGTGGCAGGTTGACAGCAGCATCCCCAGCCCCTGGAGCCCATGGAGCATAACAACCTCCTTGTGCTAAGGAGGCTACTACATAAACACAGACAGACAAACGTCAAGGGTCCACGGTTTCCGTGTAACCTGGAATTCATCCGACTGCCCCCACTCACACCAGGGGAGAGCTTCCCACACTCATTTATTCACAACGCAATACTGGAGCAGCAAAACAAACACTAAGAGGTTAGTTAGAAGTAAATAGTGCTTTTCTGAATGTTATTTACACCAGACACCACGGATCTGTGCATCTTCCCATTGCAATGGATATTTATATCCTGAAGCACATGGGTTTAACCAAGATTCCAGTCCCAGCACTTGCTGAGCCCACCAATCATCAAAAATAGCACTGGAGATGCAGACTAATGAAACCAAGGATGAAAGAAGAAATGCAGGCTCAAGCTGCTAATTCAGCCATGGGTACCACAAGCCCCATCACCAGCTGGACATTACTGCCAGCATCCCCCACAGTGCAGCACTGCCATTACAAAAACCCCTCTCAGCACCCCAGTTTCTCACTCACTTGGGAATTTCTGGATTCAGTGAGAACTGGACAAGGAAGACATGGTTTTGGAAACTGCTGTCTCATAAAGGCAGCTGAAAGCAATCCGGGGCAGGCGAATTTCCTGTGGTAGCTCCTGGCCAGCCTTTCCTCATTTTCCTTCTCTCTGCTAAAGAAGGGGAGCTGAAACGCAACCACGAGATACAGCTGATGATCCATCAGAAAGCCAAAATGGGCAGTGAGAAGTCATTTCCTGAAAGAGATCTAAAGCTGCATTTCTTAAAATAAAACCTTCCTTTTTTTTTTTTCCAAGTAGGCTCAGCACTCCACAAATCCTTGACTTCTACTTACATTAGCTCCTCAGCCAAGCCTGCCACATGTGGCCTTTTGGATGGAGACCCAGAGCTGGGAATTGGAGCTTTCAGGTCCTGCTGCCAACTCTGTTACTGATGCAGGGAGAGCTATGGGGCAAGGGCTGCTGCCAGATCCTCCCAAAGGCACAGAGCTTCATCCCAAGTGGGACCAGTTGGGTGTGCTGGTCTCCTTTGAGCCATGGGCCCAAATAGCACCCCCACCACTCTGGGCACGTGCTCATCCTTGGTTTTGTCACCCACTGAGTACCTGACATGGAAGGCACTGCAGGAACTGCCAACAATTCATATTATTCCTTAAGCCAGATCAGAAGAGGGGTGTGTGTGGATCCTGTGGGGTTTTTGCCCCTACTGTGTCTCACTCCAAATCTTTAACTCAAAAAGGGCCACTGTGCTTTCCTATCAACCTCAATCTCTTCACATGCAGGCGTTCATTGGGTCTCCCACGGGGCACAGCAACACCTCTCCTACAGCAGTGCTCCTCTCTCCAGCCAGCTCTCCAGCTCCTCACAGACTTGCTCACAGATGAAAACCCCCTGAATGCGATCTCTCCATTTGTTTCCTTTCTCCCCAAAAAGCCTGACAAATAATACTGCTTGAAAAAAATAATCATTTTCCACTTGGCTCTCCCAACCCTGCCCAGATACCACCAACACCCACGAGTCCAAAGCCAGGAGCTTCTCCCCCACTTACACACTTGGCCTGTCGCTGCCCAGATCTGCTTATACAGCTCTGCACTTCAGCTTTAGTCACTGTGAAGGCTCTGGAAGATTTGGGAACACGAGGGGACATATGGCAACCATGCAGTTGCTGAAAGGCAGAGAAAGGGCTTAAGAAAAGCTATAGGGCTGCAACCCTTCCTCCAGCATACGGTGCCTCCAGGAAGGACAAGCTTCATCCTCCCGCTCTGACACCTGAGCAGACTCCTACCAGCTCCTACTGCCCAAAAAAACCTCCAGATATGTTCTTAAAATAAAAGTTGGCTCCAGAAACAAAGCTGCATGATCCCAAATCCCTAAACCCTAGAGCCAAATTCTATGGTTCAGGTCCATCCTTCAAAAAAAAAAGCAGTTTAATTCCCATCCTGTTGAAGCCAAAGTGAGTTGAACGTCCTTTCTGCTGGACCTTGTTGAGAGGAGTGGGCTCTGGAGTAGAGAGACATTCTTTCTCTGAAAAATGCCTTGCTCAGTTCTGTGTTTGGATGCAAACACGTCATTTGGTGCAAGTTCACCAAAGGTCCATGGTTTTGGAACAGACTTCTCCCTTCACAAAATACCTGGAAAAAGTCAGAATATCACTCAAAGTAACACCAAAAAAAAGGAGAAAGAATGAACACACAGGCTGTGCTGTACTTTCCTTTCAGGTCAATTACTTAAGCTCAATTTTTCAAACGAAACTGAGCAAAATTCACAGGTTGTCAGTGCATGTCAACAAGAAATGCAGAGACCCAGAATTCCAGTCACCTGCTGATCTGAGGCTTTCATCTGCCTTTAAACCCCAAATACAACATTCATTTCCAAATGTGCATTTCTGTCAATGACTATCACCAGGCAGACCAAATTCAGACACCAAGCTCACCGAGATGCTGGCCAGTAGAGCATTTAAAGCAAGTTTGTTCTAAGACCATCTAAGCTTTATTTTCTGAGTTTATCTTGGCAGGGTTTTTTTGGAGCTTTCTATGGGGTTCCTGGCCCTGGGAGGGTGCAGCTGCACAGGACAGGGGGTTTGGGTATGTGCATAAACCTTCAGATGACACCTCTGGTTGCAACCCACATGTTGTGCCACTTTAAGAGCAGAGCCCCAGGAACAGAGCTCCGGCTCCCATAAAGATGTCAAAGACGTCACTTCTGTATTCTTTAATTCTGCCTGGGCATTTAATGCCTCATTAGCATGCATTAACACTTGCTAAAGGTCCGCTCAGGGACAAGGAGAAGCCGCAATGAAAAGAGGCAGGAACAGCAGCGCTCTGTGAGGGTTGGTCCTCAAGGAGCTACTGCCAGATTTGGGGAGAGCTGCAAGGCTTGGACAGCAATGAGAGCCTAGGCAGGGAGAAAGGAGGGGTAACAAAGGGCGGCTTTGCCCTTTCGTGCCAGGAATAGAGACTCTGGGAGAGCAGTACTCGGTACACTGGAGAGAGAATGTCCAACTCAGTTGCTGTTTCAGTGAAAAGCCAACACAAACCCTTGGCGTGAGCAAGGTGGGGCAGGCAGGGTATGCCTGCTGCCAGGAACGCCAAGGAGCATGAGGAATAAACACAGCACTGAGCACAAACACAAATGGGATCATAATTTGTGTCCCTGTGAGAAATCCATGCAAAGATCACAGAGTATCTCGAGTTGGAAGGGACCCATAAGGACCATGGAGTCCAACTCCACAGTAATCAATAATATTTAACAGGCAACAATGTAATGCTAATGCCTGGTGGTGTAATACCAAATACTGCATTTAATTGCTGTGAAAGAAATCTAGAGGAGCATATCCATGGAGCACAGAGCATTCTAGCTAGGAACCATCCACGTGCACTGACCTGCAGCCACCTCTGACCTGAAGCACAGCACGGGGGTCGTTAGCAGCGCAATTACAGGGGGGACCAGGCATCTTTACATTGCAGCTACAAGCGCTGGCCATGCTTTCACAGGTCACAGCCAGCAGACAAGGGTCACCCCATGCTGTTTGTCCCAGCCCAGAAGCCATTTGAACTCTGGGATCTCCAGCTCTTTGAACAGGCACAGAGCAGGATGGGGAGGCACACACTCTCGGAGGACAGTGGCACATGACTCAGTATTAAACTGAAAAGAGAAGAGAAACCAGGTTAAGGGGGAAAAAATAAATTCGGAGAGGAAGAAGAAGAAGAGAGAGATTGGGGAAGGATGGAAATGGTGCCCTGGGAGGAAGTGGTTTCAGGAGCCTCCCAAGGACTGGAGATGTGAGTAAACACATGCACTGAGTCAGCCCCATGCTCCTCCAAAAGGCCACTGAGGATCTGTGTGCCAGTCTTCATGAGGATGAAATTTGGAATGCTAACACCTCCCACATGGCTCTCAGCCCTTCTCTGCATTGGGACTGTGAGCCACAGCTCCTGGAGATGAGCACACCCAGAACACCGTGGGACACTCAGCTGAATTTGGTTCTGGCTGATGCTCAGGAACCCTCTGCCTACAAGGAAAAATTAAACACTGCTACAAAGGAATGCTACTGCCAGCCAGCCACTCACACAACTCAAGGGTGGAATCTCTCTCCAGCCTTTCAAATCATCTGGGAGCTCAGGGCTGGGTGTCCCTGTTCCCCATCACAGAAGGCGCCACCCTGGTGCAGGGTTCGATGCAAGCACAGAGCACTGCAGGCTGCCCGTAGTGGGTAAGCGTGTCCCAGACATGTCCCTGTAGTTCCTGCTCCTCTTCACGCTGTGTGAAGAGCAGACTTTCTCAATGACACTCCACACTAAAGGCTGAGAGGTTTCAAGTGTTGCTCTCAGAGCTCACTGCTGTCTGGCAAAGCACGGCCAGACCCAAGGCACCACGGGAAGCAGCCTGGGATGACCCCAGGGCTCAGACACCAGCTCGTGTTGCCAGAACGAGGCCTAAAAGCCAACATCCCACATGTTCAGCAGCAGCAGGCGCCTCCACAGTTCCTTCCTCACCTGTGGAAATGTTTTCTAAATCACTGCTTGAACAATCACATTCTGCTGCTCCAAAATGTTGCAAGAACGTGGCAGCCCCACACTCTACAGGAGGGCAAGCAGGAATGCAGAAATACCAACAGTTCAACAGCTGGCCTCAGAACAGATCTGGTTGTTAGAAACAAACATTTAAAAAAAAAAAAAAAGGGGTTTTTCTTGATTTGGGAGTTAGACGCCGTGCAGCCAAATGACACTGGACACACAGCCAAACAGCATCTGCAGGGAGCTTGTAAGCAGGGCAAGAGTGGCATCAGTCCAAGCTGGATGAAGGTGGATACAGCTGACTGCTCTTCCCCACCACAGTCCTCAGCCCTGCCTGCTCCAGCTGACCTGGTCCTGACATTTCATTTAGGCTGACCCACTGAATGGCAATAAATGGAACTGACCTAAACCTTCCATTTCTTTACACCAATCCACGTGATGAGTGTTAGGAGAACATACCCAGCTTTGCAGTTTAACCCCAGAAAAGGAAGAGGACAGCAGAGGTGCCCCATTTGATTTCCTATTAAATGTTTGTAGTCTGTTCTTACTGGAGCCAAACTGTTCCACAGGTGGAGGGGGGATGTAAGCTGGAGAGGGGATGCCCACCCAGTAGTGATGCCAGGCACAGGTGCTCTGGCCTCAGTTCCTCACTGCTATGGGACACAGTAAGTCAGAGGTTTGTTTTTCCTTCTTATTCAGGGGGATTATTTTGTTTTATCCATTTATTCTCTGGCATGCAGACATCTCAGGACAGGACCTTTGGATGAGAAGCTCCTTCAGGTGATAAAAGCAAAGGCCAAATGGAAATGCAGCAAGGAGAAAGGTTTTTTAGGAAGCTCGAGGATAAACACGCAGCCTGAGTCTTGACCACATCGTAAAAGAGAGATGCTACAGCAGTGCCATCTCCTTGTTGTGTGTTCTTGCCGTAAGGTCCCCTGGGCTCTGCAGCAGCACTGTAGGCAAGAGACCTCAGGGTGCCTGAAACCAGGTTTTGGGCTGCCAAGGAGCCATGGGCACCCTGCACCCCACACAGTGTGACATTTACATACTGCTGTGTCTTCCAGCCCAGACTCAGCTTGTCTTTAGCTTCCAGTCCCCTACCCTGCTCTTTGGTGGGAAAAGGGGCATTCGCAGTGCTACAACACCCTAATGATACGAGGTTTTGTGTCAGAGGACTTTACTTGGTTCTGCTCACCCCAAACCACCCTCCCATGCCCTGCACCACGACAGCACCCGCAGCCACTGACCCCTGAGCCCCCAACCTGCTGCTAATGACTGGGACTACTCACAAAGCAACTGGTACTGTGAGGTTACAGCACAGTGACCCGAGCTGACACTGCATCCTCTGTTACCAAAATAAGCCTCAAATATGCTGGTAGATGTGTGCTCCCCATCCTCCTCCCACGTGGGAAGCAGAGAGGGATTGACCTGCGGGGCAGTTGCTCCAGAGACGGAGCTGCATCTCCCTGCAGCTGCCTGGCTCACAGCTGCACTAGCACTTAGCAACAGCCAAAGGATTATTTTTAACTTCCATATTTATATGGTCCTTTTGTCTCTCCCCTTCAGGTTCTCTTTTACTAGGCAGTGCTCAGAAAAACCTACAGATAACAAGGCTTGACGTGACTTAAAAGGAAACATTGCAGATGTGGTTTAGGTTCTGTTCCCTCTCCTCTTTCCGCCACAGGCCACCCTCTTCCCTTCTGGCAGGGGTACACTTGTCAAAAGCCACGCCACCCGCAGCACAGCCACAGAGAGTGGGCACAAAAGAAGCTCTCTTTCCTCCCCAAACCACACTCAACCATCACCTGCACCTCAGAGGTTAATAAATTAAATACTACCCATTTCTTTCTTAACAGCAGCTTCTGGTAAAAGTTTAGGCATTACAAATTAAGAGAATTAAGGCCAAAAAAAAATGCTGTTGGGTGTCTGAAACATGTGGATCACCTTTCTTCTCACATCTGAGCTTTCAGATGCACACCAGCTATTACCACCCAGGACAGTAGTTTTATTCACCACTGGGTAGGCGAATAGTAACTACAAAAGTATGTGTGGAAAAAAGTCTCTTCCCAGACGATGTGTCCATGGGCACAGTGATTTGTACAGTAACAGACCCCATCTGAAACCCCAGGGTGGAGATACCAGCAGGGGAATCAAATCCAAGTGCTACTCTCAAAGCATGGAGCTCTAATGCAGGACGAGAAACTGGGGCACTGGCACTGAGCCATCATCCCACTGGCTCCCCTCAAGCGCAGCGCTGTTTAATGTGTTACGGACAGGGAACAGCAAAAACAAATTGCAAAAGCACGAGTGAGATTTCTAATCTGAGGCTGTGTTAAAACAAAAAACCAAACCAAACAAATAAAAAAAGCCTTATCTCCCTGGGCCTTTGTACAGGCTAAAACCTCCCTGAGCTTCCCCATTTACTAAAACCAAGAGAGGAAGCATTCAGAAGTAAATACTGAGGACTTGTATGAACTCAGCAGATTTTGAAGTGGTTTCTGCAGGGCAGCTGGAGTCGCATCACACGTCAGCTTGGCTATTCTCTGCAAAATAAACCCCGGATTTTCAATGAGCTGTCTCTTCCCACATCTGATCTCAGAAGTGATTCTGGCACTTGTGTGTACTGGCAGGTTTGACACCCGATGCTTTATTGCTGACCTGACTTTTCTGTGTCACTGGAAGCCCTGTGCTGGCAAGGGAGGCCAGACCAGCTCCTGTGCTCCGAGGTATCACCATTGTGCTGTGCTTTAGCCAGCCACGACTTTCAGTCACCTTAACCAGCTCGGATGCTCACAGCTGCTTACAAGCTAGAGATGTTGAAGGGCTTCATTTACAGATGCAAAAGTGTTCATAAATCTGATTTACTGTCTAATTCTAAAAAAAATGGGTAAGAGAAACCACAAAGGACCTGATCCCCCAAAGATGCCCCACCAACAGTAGCTGCCGTGTTGCTCAGGCAGTATGGATTTTCGGGATGAGATCTTTTGTGTGTCATGGGGAGGAATGGCTGCAGCATGACAAGTGCTCTTCTGTAATTAGCGATGTGCCTGTGCACACCCAGAGTCCTGGGCTGAAGAGCACACACATGACACCCACACAGGGAGCTGGGGAACAGTGGTGGTGGGTAAGGGGAAATTTCTTTAGAGACCCATATGATGCCATATTATTCTGCGTCCCCCCATCCAAGAAAAAAATAGGTCTGGAGCAACTGAAGCTAATGAAGCTTGGCCTCCAGTGAGCCAGTCTCTCTTCATTAGAGGCAAATGTGTGATGCCCTTACTGGGGCCTCTCCTCCCTCCTGCCACCTAGTTTTATGGGACCTTCAGGAATGCAATTAGGGCAGAGATGTTTCCTCCTTTGTCAAATTGCCTGGCAGGCAGCCAAGGAGTTCAAAAGCCTGTGGGTTGTGCAGCCAGCTGCCCCTTCCCCAGCGCAGCTGCAGGCAGGAGGGCTTTCAGCCCCTCTCTCACAGCCACCCACATTTCAGAGTGGAGGGGACAGAGTGATGTGCCGAAGATCTCAGTGCAAAAAGGCAAGCTCTCCACCCGAAATAAAACTTGGAATAAAGCATTTGAGGGTTTGGGAAGCAACTGCCTGCTTTGTCAGAGCACGGTGCTGCAGATAACCCAGCTGCATTTCTTTTGGAAGAACAGAACACTCGTGCAAGCCATCCCCTATGGCCCTTCCAGAAGCTGGATTAATGGTTTGAAACAGCTGCTCTGGAGCTGTTAACTGGACTTGGGGAGCAGCAGAACAAATGCCACTTATTAGAGACTAAGTGACACTGACTAGGAGTTGGATGCAACTTGAATCAACATTTACTCCACGTTATAAATTACTCACTTTTCCCACCTGCCTCACAGATGCAAGAGGCATGTTAAGCCTCCCACTAACAGGAATTAAATTCTTGCTGCTTTTTTAGAATCTCTCTCACCCAAAATCTGCTTCTCCGCTTCATGGGTGGGGGGAACTACAAAAGGACTGGAGCCATGGGCAGAACTGTCTGCAGGCATCTCTCCTCTCAAATGCTGACAAAATGAGGCTCCAATATTTATAAATGGATCCAGGAATGAAAATGGTTTTTCCTAGCCAAAGGACCAAATGCCAAGAGACAAGTCCATCTCAGAGTATATCAACCCCACTGTGGCTTTTGCTGGGAATACAGGATGCCTGAGCATAACATGCCACCCATCTCTGTGCCATGGCAGTGACTCAGTGGGGACAGCTTTGCTACAGATCATAAAAGGAAGAAATGCCCGAGCTGGTTGGCAATGGGCTCATGGGGCCTCTGAGCTGAGGCACGCCACAAACCACAGCCATGTAGGTGGAAAGCAGTTTGCCTGAGTGGATTTTTACTTCTCAGCTCAGAAAACTGTGCTTTCCTCCTGGTGCTCCCCAAAACCTCAACTCAGGCTGGACTGGCTGTTTTCTCTCCGGCCCTGTCCGGGATGGGCACTCCGAGGTTCATGGTATCATCTTGTTCAACAGCTGGGGCAGGTGCAGATGCGTTCGATGGGGGACACCACAGCCTGTGTGCTAAACCTGAAGTTGGGTTCCACTGTTCAAAGTACAGTCAGTCATCAGAAACGCACTGAGAAGCAGGAACTGCCTTCTATGCCACCAGAGGATTCAAAGAGTATAAATAAAACCCTTGACAGCAGTGATGAGTTTCCTTCACGGGTCCAAGCCAAGAAACTCCCAAGCAAGGACAGAGACAATAACCTGCAGCAAAATGACAGCTCCCTACACGCTGCTTTTTTTGGTTTGTGCATTAGCTAAAACTGCTGGTCTCCTCCTGCACTGGGATTCAGCCTGTGAGAGTGATGGGCACAGGGATGTCAGAGTCTTTCACGGACAGATACTGTGCCCAGGAAAAGACAGAGTGAGGGCAGGGTGTCATTTCACCCCCTAGCACGAACAAAACCAGCAACCAGACACGGTAGCAACTGCCCTGGGAATCAACCTGCTCCCAAGGCGTCACCCAAACTCTTCTGGATGCCAAATCTACATGTGCTGGTGGACAGATGTTTAGTGCTGAGCTAAACACCTACAAAGGCCCCATTTGTAGGGAGGAGAGGGCTTGGTCTGCTGGAAGCCCCCAGGGATGTCTGTGTGGCAGAGGGCTGTTTGTTAGGGGCAGCTTTGGGCATAGCCCTGCCATGCAAGCTTGTGCTGGGCTGGTAAATCCCAACCTCTTGGCCTGACAAAACCACCTCAAAATGTTATGTCCCTGGCACAGCGCTTGCTACAATTCAGATTCAGCACCATAACTGCTGGAATTTAGGAAAAAAAAGAAAAAGCCAACAAACCACCCCACGCAGCCACACCAGACTCCATCCCATCCCTCGAGCAAAGAGCATGCTTGGCCTCAGCCTACCCTTTGTTTTCCTTCATAGCTATGGACTATGAAAGAAATTATTATTACGGTCCTAAAAAAGGACTTTTAAATTAATTTTAAAAACTTCAGCAAATCCCAAACCAGCTATGCTGCTCCTGCCAGCACCAGACACCCTCCACAGGGACAGAAGCAAGCAGGTGCAGCAGAAGACAGACAACTTGCTTTCCAGTGGAGCAGCAGAGCTCTGGCCCTCCTGCTGAAAAGGAAATTTGAGCAGAGGTGTGTCCTTCTCTTGCAGCAACTGCTACACCAGTAACTTACAACCTCTCTTTATAGCATTGCTGCCTTGCTTCCTTTTAAATATAGTCCTTTTGGGTGGGATGATGCTATCAAAGCAATGTGGTCTTCTGGAGAACCCCCAGGCAGTACTGCTCCTAATTACTTCACAGTTGGGTTTAATTTTTCCCCCCATCTACTTTCAAACACCTTTTTTCGGCTTGCTCACCCATCTTTCCACTCTTGCATCAGCAGGGAGAGCCCCACAGACCCCCAACGTGGGCAGCCACTGTCAGGGTGGGACTGCCCTTTCCCATTGCTCTGCAGCAGGGAGCTCCAGGGCCATTCCAAACCTCGAGTATCGCCTGCCTCATCTTCAGCGGTGACAAAATCACTAGCCAGGCTCCAGGAAAATTAACACAAACATCCTCTATCCACCTAACAATACAATCGCATCAAACAGCCAGAAATTTGCAACCAAAGTTTACTGCCCAGCTCTGAAACATGCAGGGCAAGATAAACAGCAGCGGAAAAAACCCCCACTTCCCTGGAGAAAACATAAAAAGTATTTTTTCCAAGCTTACACTTGTTTGGAATTTTTGTCCAAGGTTTTCAGCTATGGGAATATTTTACTTGCTTGAAGGCAGGTAATTTTTAAAGAATAACCCTTTGCCCTGATCCAACTGAGGGAATTACGTCCAAGGGCTAATCCAGGCAATTACGTTCAAGGTAAATTATTTGACTTGGACTGATGAGGTTTTAAAACCATTTTAGCAAACACAGCTAAATAACTCTTCTACATTTGTTTAATCAAAGCTGACTGGCTACAACTTTCCCAGTGAATGACTTGTTTTCCCAGTGGGAAGAAAAATCCATACATAAGACAGCTTTAGGAATCTTTAACACAGCTTTTCTCTAATAAGTAGCAGCCTGAAACACAACCTTTCCTTTCACCTGTGATGCACCAGAGGATTACACCAAATACTTCATCTTTAAAAGAAGATTGTTTCTGCCTAGGCAGGGAAGGATGGCACACATAGCAAAAATCCAACCTGTGAAAACACCAAGAAGCCTCAGTGGATTCAAGCCTGTGCTGGTTTACTCTTTCCTAAGGAAATACATCAGCGTGCAAGAGATGTACACAGTTACATCAAAATAACAACACCAAAGCCAATACTCTGCTCATCTCCGTAGGGCCCAGGCAGCAGACAAGCCTGCAGGGAGAGAGCCTTTCACTCCAGTGCTGGAAACCCAGTTCTGATGAGGATAATGCAATTTTTGCTCTTTACTGTGGATGCTTTACTTTAAATCTCTCCCTCCTTTTTCCCATAAGGAAAAAAAGGGAGCACAGACTCCTCCAGAAACAGGGCAGATTTGGGCAGCTGGGGCAGGCATACACACCCCGCACGCTCCAGCCCAGCAACCTTCCCCATTCTGGGACAGTGTCCGCACTGCCACGACACGGAGGGCACAAGAGAGGCAAGGCTCCTACCTGAGCAGAGGACTCCCTTGTACCTGGCGCAGGAGAAGTCGTCGCACTCGCAGAAGGGCCCGTAGATGTTGCCGAACTCGCTCTCGTAGCAGAGGCACTGGTTGCAGCTGCACTCCCCTCGCCCGCTGCACAGGGGCTTGCCCTCGGCCTCGCGGCACAGCGCGTGGTGCAAGTCCCCGCTGGCCCCCTCCTCACACTCGCAGCGGGCCCCCAGGTAGCCGGGGTCGCACTCGCAGAGCCCGCACGCGTAGGTCCCGTTGCCGCTGCATTTGCCGCTGGCCGGCGCGGCGTGGCCGGTGCAGCCGCACAGGCAGCTGTAGGTCACGGCCACCTCCAGCGTGTCCCGAAAGCCGGCCGGCTTGATGGTGAAGGTGTGGGATGTGTCCTCGGCGGGGCAGCTCCGCGCCTCCACGGCCACCTCGAAGGACACCTGGAGGGCAGGTGGAGATGTGAGGTAACAGGCGTGGCCCCAGAGCAGCTTTCAAGGGTGTTGCCCAGCAGGGAAGAGCAAATGTCCTGGGGAGAGTCCGTGGAGCAATTCTGCGGAATGGGGCCCAGCTCAGCGCGTCAGAGCTTCATTCCCAGGTGTGCAAAAAAAACCCAAACAATTGCATGTCCAACTCAGTGCACCAACATCTGCCAGCCCCATGAGGGGTTGGGCACTCTGAGCATTTTATAACTCTCTGTTGTCAGCCGTTCACAGCAATTTTCCCCATCAGGAAAATATAATACTGGTTTCTGTGAAGTGGGAAGGAACCTGCCTGTTCCCATGAAATAAACAGGGCAAAACTCTAGCAAATTGCCCAGTTTTCATGTTATTAAAAATAGAAAACTCTCAAAACAAGCACTATCAAAGATCTAACCAGTGCAGCAAAGGGCCCGAGGCGCCTACAAGATCATGGATTTAGAAGGTTTTATGGGACTCCTGATTTGCATGTGGAAATGTGTATCAGCTCCACAGGCCCAAGCTTTTGGCATGCTGCTCACAGACTATTTTTAATGTATGCTTCTATCAGGCCTGGTTTCCGAAGTGTTATACACATAGTTAAATGGTTATACATCACACCCCTACTCGTTTTATGTTGCTGCAATCCAGTGTCAGGGATTTTCTCCTTGAGAAAACCAAGACCATACTTTGGTTGCTTGCTTGGCCCCCGATTTAATCCTACTCTTTGTTAGGAATGGCCAGCACTGCCCACAGCTGCCAGTTAGCAAGGAGGATTAACCTTATTCCAAGGAAATGAGACCCTTTCCTAGGCCTCAGGAAGGAATGCTTTCTCACTGGGGATATTTGGGGGTCACCTCGAGCTCTCACTGCCTTCACTGTCCCACATGTCAAGGGGTGATGTGCAGACGAAGGCACAGCAGCCACCCCCAGCAGGAGAGCTGCACCCCCAGCAAACCTCCCTTGACCCCCTCCCATTCCCAAGGCCTGAGGCAATTAGGATAGAAGCTCAAATTACAGAACAGAAGTAGATCAGAAAGCAAGCTAAGGGGATCAGGGTAATCCTGCTCCCTTTCACCCGCTGACACCCACAGCCCCAGGACTAAACCCTGCCAGATTAGGGTCCAGTGCCAGCATTATCCTCTTTGGGGAAACTTTCTTAGCAGGAGTCAAATCTCAAGCCACGTGGAAGCAGTGGGGCAGAAAGGAGCTGACAAGAGGGGGTGGAGGGACAGGACCCCATGATCCTGTGGCACCTCTGCCTGTGCAGGCACCTCGACACTCAGAGTGCCCCTAAGATGGAGCGGTGCCAGTGCCAGCTCTCTGCTGCACTCGCTGCCAGATCCTTTATGTCACAAGCTGCAGCAGCTGGAGCAATCCCCCTGCTCCTGGCAAAGCTGGGAGCCCAGGATCAACCACCAGATTGACTTTGCTTCCTTGGGGGGTTCAGGTTTTGCTGTAGGAACAAGGAGCTACAGGGATTGCTTCTACCCACCTATCCAAGACCCAGTAAATGCAGTTAAAAAAGCAGGGCTGCCTCCCTATTTAACACCTCACATGATCCTTATTTGGCAGGGTAAAACTCCAGCTACTGTTGACTCTTTCAAACTATTTTTATATGCCACAGCACTGAGAGTTCTGGTATGTTTGCAGAGTCACACTTCTCAAATAAGGCAATCAGGCTGCTAATGAACCCACACCCATTGCCTCAGACAGCAAAAGTCGGAAGAAAGGGAGGAGGTTCCCCACTGCCCTGAGCCCTGCTGCCCTAGCCCTGCCGCCCAGCAACCCATTTATCTGCACCAATACTGAATTTAAACAAGAGAAGCTTAGCTTCTCTGCTTTTTAAAAAGCACAGGATGGATTATGCCATGTTAACATTTATTTCAGTCTGCACTGCCATCCAAATAACCCTAGGAACTGAACACAGGAGGGTTGCTGCCCATGGAATTTCACAGGTGAGAGTGTGATGTGAGTATCTGTGATTAAGGGAAAAAAGCCCATTTTTGATTATTGCATCCTGCTGCCTGATCAGGGCCTTTAGCTCAGTGCTGTAGACAAGATGCCTGTATTCCCCCTTTCCTCAAATCTCACCTCGGACTGACCTACACCACCCAGAACTACTTCTGGCAGAGCCACTCTCTCTGGGTTTCTATATCATCATGAGGAAAACAGAGGAAAATTACCAAAACTGTGTTTTATTGCCCAGGACCACTCATCAACAGAGGGAAGCGCGTGAAACAGACTCTCAAGGGAACAGATTGAAAGGCAGACTCACCGTATCTCCAATTTTGAGATCCCCACACTTCCTGAGCCCAGGATAGGACAGCCCATCCTGGCACGTGGCAGTGAAGGTCAAGCCAATGTCCTCAGGGCTGTCCCAGACTGTGAGCTCCACCTTGGACCGAATACTCTGGAAACACAATGGGAAAGCAAACCATCAAGCTCCCAAAGATGGATAGGTTGCTTCTGCTTTATTCTTTTCTCCTGGTGTTTCCAGACCAGGAGAGGATGGGTAGGACATCTCTGCACCTATATGAGAAAAAGTCACCCCTGCACACACACTGGCATTTGAGTTTGACTTAACCAGCCCAGAAGACTTCTGATGCTCACAACTAGATTCACAGGGAGCTGCCTACCACCCCTGCAGGTGGCTTATTCCCTCTGGGATGGGTGTGATGGACACAGCAGCCAGTACTGGAAACCTGTGGGTGCACAAGAAAAAGAAGAGAACATTCTTGACCACAAAGGGAATATCTCTGAATAGAGGTCAGAGCTTTGTGGACACATCTGCACCTCCTTGTCTCCATAAACCTGAGCAAAGTGCACAGCCTGATTCTCCACTGGCAGCTGTCCAACAATGTCTGTGGTGCAGCACAGAGAAGGTGTAAAACTCCACTAACTCTGTCCTGCCTTCTTCATTTCACCCAACTGGTCAGAAAAATGTATTCTGTCTCTTAGAAGAAAAAGCTGAACAAAAAGCACCCTTTCGTAAGTGTCAGCTGGAAACAGCACCACAAGGAAAAAATAAATGAAAAATATCTTTCTTCGAAAAAACTTTTCAAAGTGAAGAGCATTTTCCATCTGTGAGGTTTTGGTGTGCTTCTACCCCCTTTCTTCTGCTTTTCATCTCTCTGCCATGCTGCATACACAGACTTTTTAAGTCACAACAAAATGAAGTTTTATAAGTATTAATTTGGAATGACATTGTTTTGTTTAATTCTTCCAATGGCTGGAACTGATTTTTATACCAGTGGTGTCCAAAAACAACAAAGTTTTTCAAAATTGAGCTTTTTGTACAAATATGCTTATTATCCAAAGCCAGCTCCATCCCTCTTCTCCTTGTCCCCAACCCTCACCAAAGAGGCCAGGTTAAGGAAAAGTGCTAATTCAGACCTCTTGCCGGTACATGTGATGACAAAAGCAGGGTTCACATGCCAGCAAAGAGCCAAGACTTTTAGAAACAGACAGGAAATAAATTAGTTTAGGCCAGGTGAATCTAAGCAGCCTTTGAGGAAAGAAAGGAACAATTTCCCATCCCTCTACTGTAACAGAGAAGCCGTTCACAGGGTAGCAATCTGACCATACGGAGCATCCATCGCCTATGGGCTGAAAGCTGTGTGTGCCAATAAATCTCTGGATACTGCTCTGCCCCAAATCATCCTGTAGAAATTAGCTGCCACACTGATAAGCTCTCCTATGTTCTTTCCCAGAGCATCCCATCTGGGGCATGGCAGAAAACAGGACACCAGGCCAGGCCTCACTATGACCTTGCACGGGCTCATCCTACGTTCCTGCACAGACGCCAAGTCCTCTTATTAGCCCTATACAGTCATGCTGTTACCCTAAATGCAGTGCCTCTATTGTCAGCCCCTTTGCACTGTTACACACCAGTGTCTTCTGACAACACCACAGCCACCACGGAGGGCAGCTGGTGCTGGCAACAAGAAACACTCCTAAGACCTGCCTGGATTTGGTTTAGGAACATGCTTCTTAAACCAGCATCCCATTTCCTCTCTTCAGTCCAAACTCAGCCCAGTGTCTGGGCACAGCTTCCCATGAGCTTTTCCATCTCCCAGGTATGTTGAGATTTGAGGGAAGGGCAGGGAGAAAGCAGTCCCTGTTCTCTTTTGCTTCACATCTGGTCGGATGAGGGAGAGGGGAGAGCATGCTGGGCAGAAGAAAAGGGAGATGGAAGATAAAGGTATGGGGAAAAGTGATCTTGAGCAAGTCTGATGTGTGCATCGGTGGAGGGAAGCAGATGAAAGAGGACCAGAGACGGACAAAACACTGAAGGGGAGAGACTGAGTCCATGCCCAGAACACCAGCCACTGCCAACCTGCAGGAGAAGACAGTCCCTGATGCAGATGACGGATTTCTCCAGGCTCAGGCTTTCCTTTACACAGGGAATAAAGAAAGGTTCACTCCCACTTGGGAAACAGAATTTTAGCTGTCTCCCTCAGCGAGAATTTCCTCCGTCATTTCAGGAAAAAAACAAAGCTATCAAGAGGAGACGGGCTGGGCAGGTGCCAGGTTTCTGGTGGCCCCGGGCTGACCATGGCACAGGCGGGAGCTGCCAGCTCCCGGCAGCACTCCCAGGGGTCCCAGCCCACACCCACCACCCAGCTGAACAGGCAAGAAACTAACCCTGGTCTCAGCAGTCAGTCATCCCATGGGGCACCTTGGTTTAAGCACCCAAGTGGTTTCCAGCCAGCTGTGCTGGAAAGCTCACAAGCAAAGAGAAGGAGGGAGCGGTGGTGCAGCCACAGGATTCCCAGTGGTTTTCATCAGCTTGTATTGATCTGAAAAGGCTTGAGGGGTGGTGAAATGGAGGCATGGATGCATCTTACAGCTGCAAAAACAAGGCAAAGGGAGGTTTCCACGTGATGGCACTGAGGCCACATGCAAAGTCAATGTGGAGTAAACATTCATTTCTTTCTCCCCAGCCAAACATCTCAGCCACAAGAACATCCTTCCTCAAGGAGACAAACTGGGACAACTGGGCTTTTGATTAGCAGTATCTCCTGGGCCTCATTAGCAGCATTAGCTGTTCATTGCCTTCCTCAGAGGGTGAAGCTTTGGGAAACGCTCTTCCCAAGGGCATAACCAAACACTGCTTTAACTGCAGGGCGCTGGGGGAAGGAAAGAAGAACTTTACAGGTCATGCAAAGCACACTACAATCCTACATGGACTCTGGACGTGTAAACTCCTCCAAAGCAGTCCTTATTGACTCCCGGCACTAATGAACATAGTACCAAGAAGAGCTTGCAGCCACTGAAAGCTGTGTCCACGGGTCCCATGCACGAACAACCCTGCCTGAGGGCTGACCTGTTGTGGGGTCAGATCTCCAAACCCAACACCCAGCAGTATCTTTGCAGGATCGTGAAGACCTGACCCGTAAGAATTCAAGGAGAAGTCAACACAAATGTTGACACTAACTATCCTATGAACATGCAATTTAGCTGCTTCTAATTGATCTGCTCCCCTGATCTCCATGGAGCTGGATGACATCAGGTCAGCAGTACAACGCCAGGTCCCTTCCTGTCCTCTTCATTGTGGCAGGGCAGGTTGCACTGGCAATGCCACACAGGCAGGGCTCCTTTGGGAGCACAGTGACTGGTACCCATAGGGTGCTGAAAACCAACATGGGCTGCACAGACAGCAGCGCAAGGATGTGACCTTATCTGGACCTGGTCCCATCCTTGGGAGGCCTCTGAACATCAGATAACAAAGAAATAATCTATTTTGCCTACTGGTAGGGTGCTCTGAGAGAGAACTGTTTTAGATGGGGGCTGTGTTTTGTGGGTAATTCTGCACATGAGAGACATGAGGTGAAATTTCTGCTGTCCCACAGGCTCTCTTGGGTATCCATGCTTCTTCTCCTCCTCACACACCTTGTTTCCCTCCCCAGGGTGGACATCCCAGCTCCAGCAGTGTGGAGAGGACTGGGGAGGGAGGCGGCCAAGCCGGGTGGAGCTCGCCCCAGGGAGAGCTGAGCTGGCCAAGCTCTTAGCACTCCTCACTTCAGCAGCTGTGGTACTCAAATGCACTTACGTTGTAGGCTTTGACGATCAGCTCAATGATATTCTTGGAATCTTTGTGCAAAATCTCCACTGTTGTTCCAGGAATCAAAGTGGTAAAGTTCTTAAAAAAATTTTAAAAAATAGAAGAAAACAAATGAAAATGTTGAGGTGCAGAGGGGAAAGCAGAGGGTGAGGAGGGACTGACCCCATGCCAGGGACACAGGCCACACACACTGCCCCATCACCCAGTGGTGTACATGGTATGGTTTGGCTCCCATTGATGTGGAGCTTTCAGAAGTAAAGCATTGCTAGAGGCATGTCAAATATTAAACAAACCCTATGGCCATGGGACAGGGACAAACAGACCTGGCTCTGCTGCTGGAGGGGCAAGACCAGGCCGTTGTGCACTGCAGGGAGGGAGGGACGGCTGTCCCAACTTCCCTCACAACCTTGAGCATCCCCAGGAGAGAGGGTGGAGAACAAGCTCAGCCCTCCCACTCCCCATGGGCAAACAGCAGCATCCAGACCATAGCAACACGACTGCTTGTTGTTCCTGCTTGAGCCTCGAGGGCCTCGGCAGAAGTTTCCAAAAGCAACCCCGCCTGAAACACCACCCCTGCATCCACAGAGCAGCGAAACCCCGCAGGGCAGCCCTAGACACAGGTTGGTCATTGTGCCTTGGGTCAGCTTTCCTTTTGGAGGGGAGAGCGGGAATGGCAGAGAGTTCAAACTGTGTGTGGCACATCAGGACCCTGGACTTGGTGATGGAAAAACACAGCTGGGCAGAAACGCTGTGCATGATTAGGTAATGGGATTAAGTCACTGCAGAATGGGCCGAGCAGGTTTCTGCGCTCTGGCACGCTGCACGCTGGCAGCCGTCCGAACATCCAGATTAACATGGAGCCTATTTTAGGTCTTCACATGCTCACTAACACATATATATCTGTTTGCTCTAAGAAGCTTTAGTGCTTTCTGCTGAAAGGACTAGCAGGGCTGAGCCTTGCCTGCCTGCACCAGGCAGGCTGTGGCCACATGCATCCACCCTCATCACTGCACACACGTGTCTACCACTGCACACACACATGTTTGCAGCTGCCTCCACTCCCCAGGGCCTCAAGAGGCGTTTCAATCTTCCCTCAGCCCAGGCAACTCAGCAGCACTTACCTTGTACAGGATGTAATGACTTTTTGTAACAGCGAAAATCAGGTGGATGTTGTTTTCAGCAAGTTTCTCCCCAAGAAGTGCCAGAGAAGGATAATCCTAGAGGAAAAAACAGAGCAGAAAGACTGGTGGGTAACACGGAAATGAAGACTAATTTCACTACTCTTCTCTTCCCAAGAGCAAAAATCATTCCAGACGCATGGCGTGTTTTGTTGTGGGATGAAGTCTCTGATGTACCAGCACAATCCTAACTGAAACAGTATAAATCTGTTAAATATTTCTACTGCACTCTTCACTAGAATACATGACTGACAACACCATTAGCCACAGCAACACCTGAAACACTGGGTTTATTTCTTCCCCCTTTCTACTCAGCAGAGGCATATGTGCTAAATGGCTACTACCTCGAGGGGTGTGAGGCAGGGAGATCTGGAACTGCAGAAAGTGGAAGTGTATCATTTTTTTTCTCCCCAAAGCAGAAACATCCATTGCCTGTTCTTTCTGCATACTGGAACCATAAAGAGATTACAATAAGCTCTTTAATTCTGCAGATTTCCCAGGGAGAGAGGGTGGCAGGGAGACACTGCTCTAGCAACAAAATAATGAAGCAGGGCTCAGTTTCGAGAGACCAGCTTGAGTTTAAAACTCCCGCCTGCTTCTGAAGTGCTGCCCTTGGAAAAAACCACCTCATTTACTTGCAGACTTGAGGGCTGATTGAGAGCCTCTGAGGTTCAAACACGGAAACACCAAGGCAGCATCCCCATGCCAGCTCCCCAGCACTAACTCCACATAAGGGAGCCAGCCCAGAGACTGTGCTCTCTTATGTATACATCTTATGTATACTTGCTAGGATTGCACAGGGAGTTCCACTGCAGAGCCCAGCTTCTGGCCTTAACACAGCCACCCAGATTCCCCTCCCCTCACACGGTGACATTCAGGAACAAAAGTCATAATTAGTGTATGTGATCTGCTGAATAAAGCACCATTCTGCAGAACGATGTGATAATGAGGTGGCAGGCAAGTGCTCATTCATCCCCGAAGTTTCCTCCCCTGAGTTAAATTTTTAAAAAGGGTTAGTTTGCCTGTTTATTAGTAAGACTCATGTTAGTGTTGTGCTCAAAGGCTGTGAATAAGAGGAGCATTCTGTTGTACTTGCTAGTATAGCCACATCAAGGTAGATACAGCCTCCTCAGGAAGAGGCTGACAGTCCTCTGGACATTTCAGAAAAAGGATTACATATTTTATGTTTCTGCTATGCTTTGCAGGCAAAATGTAATGCTCTTCAGAACACCAAGTTACCTTTCCCTCCCTTGCAATGAGCCCCAAAGGAACTCACTAAGTCACCAACTCATTTTTGAACATCACAGAAGCATTCACTGTGGGGGAATGCCTAAGGGAACAGCAAATTTTATTTGCAAATTGCAGAAGCTGGGTTAAACCAGGCACTGCATCTGCCAAAAGCTGCTGGAGTGGGGGTTGGCTGGTCTCCAGAGACGTCCACCAGGCCCCATGCCCCGCTCACCAGCTGGCTGGACGCGCTGTACTCGTTGGCTTCATTCAGGTGGCACTGGCCATCGTGGGGCTGCACCAGCCCCCCCAGCTTCCCATCCAGGGCTATGTGGGGCACATCGTCTGTGGTGAAGACCAGCAGGTGAGACGCCTCCTTACGCCAGCCGATCTTCTCCTGGGAGAAAGCAAACCCTGTGAGACAGCAGCCTGCCCCTGCCAAGCCCACGCTTCACCCCTCACCCTGCACATGGTCCCAGCCACGTGCCTGGCCAGCAGCAGACCCATTAGCATTAATTAGGAGAGTACCATGCTCCTGTCCACCCATCCCTGGTAAGCAAACAAAATGTCAGGAGCCCATCCAGCATTTCCCAGCACCTCCTTCCAATGCGCGTACTTTAAAAGGCATGACGACGTATGCGGACTGTCCACCAGACCTTCTCTACCCAGATCCAAGAGTAAGAATTTCAGCTGCTTTTACAGCCAAAGGAGACCTGCCAACTTCCTCCACACACATTTAATCTGACCTTGTTTCCTCAGCTCTGTGGAGTGGCCAAGGCAACAGCAAGAGCTGCAATATCCCCACTCAGCATTTTCATTACTGCCCACTCATAAACGCTGTTTCTGAGCTGTGATGGACAAAGTGAGGTCCCTGCCTGAGGGGACTGGCTTTGGTGCACCCACATCCATGCCGAGGCACTCTGCCCTGATCCCTTTCTGCACACATCTCCTGGAAGCCGTGGTGCCTCTGCTATTTCACTGTACACCTCTACACATGCCCCAAACAGCTCCAGCCCCCTGCACCACAACCCAGGAGGGCAGGGATGCACGCAGCCAGAGCAGAGCAGGGACCCTTGGCACTGGACACTAATCCCACACAACCACTCTGCACAGCGCTGCTCTGAGAAACTTCTGCCTATTTAAAAACATGGTAATGTCAAGACATGCTATAGTGGTCCCTGTGAAAGCACTGAGGTGTCAAGCACAGCACGTGAAGTGTCCTCTGCACCCTCCTTGGTCCCTCTGTGCAAGGACCAGACATTATCACTGTCTTTGCATGAAGAGAGATGCAGGGACAGACTTTTTTCAAGTAAAAGGGGTAAGATCTAGATTACAAACATTTCCCCCCCATGGAGCTTCCAAGTTTTCATCAGCCTGAGAAGCAGTTCTGTAGCAGTGCCTGTAACAGCACACTGAAGCACTTCGTTGCAGTGGAAGTGGCAGGAAATAGAGGTGCCCAAAGGAAATTTTTGCAAACCACAGCGCTGCAGCAAACCCCCTCTGCTCAGTGGCTGCTCCTGCTGCCAGGTCACTGCCAAACTGGGTGGGCTGGGGTCCTGCTGCTGACCACAGCAGGGAGATCCTGCCATGGCACAGACTGGAGCCAGAAAACCCCATCGCCTGCAGCTTCCCTTTGGGCTGGCCAGGCTGCCCGTCTGCCGGCAAAGACACAGCCCCACGCCTTCCCTGCCCACACACTTCCAGCATCCCCCTCCCTCCAGACCCTGGCTCAGAGTGCCACCTCAGAAATCCTTTGGGAAAACACAAGGGAAAAGCTAGTAGAAGGTCACTGATGGGAACACGGTGCAGATGGAGATACCCAACTCCTCCAGAGCTACTGCTCAGCTTATTTAGCAAAACCCAAACTCTGCCCTGTTTACAGGAAGGTACTGGCCCTTCCTATGGAAAGCACTGGCGTGGGCAGGGCAGGAGGGCAGAGCAGGCAGAAGGGTGCAGAATCACGTCTGCCAGCGCAATTTTCGCCTCCAAATGTGAGTCATAGCCCAAAGCCTGCTGATCTTTCCGATAAATATAACTCTTGCCTCAGGGACACTATTCCAGAGTAGATTCCTTTTTCCTCCCTATTTCTGAAGGTTTCTTTTCTTTAATGACGTTTTAAAGACCCCCATGATGCATATAAGGCCATAGGAAGAAATCTTTGGCAACACATCCTTCACCATGCACCAGCACGTTACAGTACAGCTCAGGAAGCAGTGAGGACTTTTTTTGCTCTGGGAAGCACGATTCATTCCACTGAAGTTACCCCACTGGACAAAAGGCTGAAACTTCATGCCAAAATGTAACTTCTTAAGAACTCAACCCAAAAGTGATTATAGCTCTAATAATGCAAGAGGCAGTTTTCAGTCTACTCAGCCACCGGACAGAAGCCCATCCAGTTCATTTTTCTTCGAGTATCCAAAGCTGATTTCTTTTTAAATTATTAAGGCCAAGAAACTCCCAAAGAGATTAGAAGGATTAATCTGAGTTTCATTTCCTTAGAAATGTGCTGCACACAAAGAAAAGGAGCTGCATTCAAGCAGCAGTTACGAAGTCACTTCAGGAGTGCTGGTGCTGGTCACCTGCCTGCTAAGCCCACCTTTAAATCACAGGTTAAGCATTCCTTTGCAGACAAACTCTCCATGCCTCCAACACCATTTCCCACATCAACAACATCAAAACTGCTGTGGCTGCTCAGTTCAGGAATTCACTCTCACAAAGCAATGAGCACCCACAGTTTCAGTGCCAATATCCAGGCACCGAAAGCATGTGACGCCTCACAGAATTGAACCAGGGTGCCTTGGATGGGCTGGCCGAGCCAGTGCTGATCCCACACCAAAAAAGCTGTAGACCTCTGAAAAAAGCCCCCCAAGGAGGCTGGCATGCCAAGGAGCATCTCACACTGCCTCTGCCAGCGGCTTCCAGGCGCTGGAAAATACAGCTCTTCAGCATGCAGTTTCCACTGAGAAACCCAGAGCAGCACTCTGCTCCGCTTAAAGCAAATAACCAAGGAGAATTTCATTTATTTTTATTGGACTGGGATTGTTGAACAAAAAACCCTGCACTGATGCTTACCCCCTCATCTGGTTTTTGATCCTTATGGGATAAGAAGGATTTTTAAAGCAGGGGTGGGACTGGACCCAAAGCAGAGTAACATGTTTCCACAGGGCTGGGGATGCTACAGATCCTGCCCCTACTCCTACGAGCAGCTGCAGTTGCCTTCTGTACCCCGAAAAACCAGCTTCTCACTCCATACAGCCAACAGTGACTGGCAAAACTGCCACAGCTGCCTCAGCACAGCTCTCCAAATACTATTGTGAAAAGGCTGCAAAGCCTGTATTTCCATGCCTGAATAAATATCTGTATTTATACTTTGGGCACTGAATAAAATCCATTCAATTTCCAACACTCGGTTGCCAAGAGTCTTGAATCCCCCCTGGATTCATCAATTTGTCTGAAACCTCACCAGTTTCTCAGGTGCAGACCTTTTTGGAAGCAAGAAACAGATACAGGTGCAAGGCAAGTATGCCTTAGGGATCAAAAGCCAAAACCTCCTTCACTTGGTACTGCTCTGAAAGGCACCTCAGTGCCTCCCAGATGCCTTGGCTATCTCCACATACCAGTGTCTAGCAAGCACCAATCAAAACCATTCCAAAAGATGCTTTATTTTGCAGTCTAGCATTATCTCCTCGCTGCATCTTACCATGTAAAATCTGAAACTTACACATGCCACCGAGCCATATGAGGCTTGCACTTAGAGAATGGCAAAAAACCAAAATACTGCAAATGGAAAATGTAATTATGGAAGGCTGATTAATATTCCTGGCTTATTATTTTAGCATCAGAATAAACGCTTATTGTCTCTGGCTCTTTCATTGCCTCCAGAATAACATTTACCATATCTTCATCTTTCAGAAAGGAGCCAAACTCTGGGCCTGCTCCTTAGTCTGTATTAGCTGTACAAACTTTCTCCACTCTTTGGGTTTGAAAACCAGGCCAAAAAATGACTCGAGTGCTACAGAGCCCTCGGGCAGCTCACGCAGCAGAAATGCTTGCTATGCATTACAGTGTAAAAACACCTAGTCAACGCAGCAGGTATTGTTTCTGACACCTCAGAAGGGGAGGAGAAGACTTTGTTTAGACACCATGGCTTGGAGACAGCGAGGCTCTGCTATGCCATGGCCCACTCTCCTAGGGACAATCCCCTTGATGCTCAGCACAAAGTACTTCATGAGCAACACGCTGCATGTCCCCAAGGCAGGGGACTTCCTAAGGTGATAACTACCCTGGGAAAAGCTGGAGCACGCCAGTGAGATGCAGCAGGGTACCACAGCAGTGATGAGGAAACCCACCTCAGAAGTCATCGAGGTACCCATAAGCTGCTCTCCTTGCATGGGGGGGAATAGCTCCTGAATTAACAGAAACTAGTCTGTTTGTGAGGGTTTCATCCCCATGATACTCCATTAGTCACTGCAGGATGCAAAACTCCATGCAAAGAACATCCTCATCAGCAAGCTGCATTTCACTGCCACCCCAGATGTCTGCAATCCTCACCCATCTCAGTGGTGCTGAGCCTCACCACAACCCACGGCCACCAACCAGTCTGGGCCATCGCTTAGCGACCGCAAGGGAAATTAAGCAGTAAGTTCCCATTTTGACTATGAGATCAAACATCCTACTGTCAATCAGCTGCCCTGATATTTTGGCTTTTTTAACTCTGGACAGACAGAGCCTCTGCTGCTCACGGCTGTGATCAGCAGCAGCTGCTCTGGGACTGCCAGGGCAGCACGAGCCACGGCACAGCCGGTTCTCCTGCCTTGCACACCAGTCCCATGGACTTCCTTTCCCGCACCCAAGCTCCAGTAATTAATTAACTGCTGTGGCTGCAGAAGTTCGCTGTCATGACCTGCCACATCATGCCAACAGTCATGCACATGCTCACCTTTGCTCATCCTTCCTAGAGGGTGCTCATTCCTGAATTTAGTTGGTACCTAAATTAATCTTCTAAATTTAGAAGGACAGTTAAAGATTTTGGTCCTTACCAACAGTCTGAGACTGGCACAAATATACAGGAAATATCTTGCAGGTCTCCTGCCTTCCACCAGCACTTCAGAAACGAGCCCTTGTGATACACACTGAAGTACTTCTTCACCACAGGGAAATATTGTCCTGTTTTTGCAATAACATGGTGGAAGGGACTGCAAAAACCCACATGGTGAATGGCACAACTGAGTCACCATCCTGAGCCATCCCTGCTCTAACCACGGGAGCCACCTCTCCAAAACTGAGAAGCAGTTTATCCCCAGACAGTTACTGGGAGCAGCACTGTAGTTGTGCCAACAACAATATCTGTGGGAAGATGACTGCTGGGTGGCATCAGATCCAATGGGGCAGGTTCAGTCCTGCCAAGACCATGAAGCACAGCGAAGCCAACCCAAGCAAGGAAAGATCTGGTTTCCCACGTGCCTGCGTCCCATCACTCCCACAGACCATGCCTATCTCCTGACTCCCATAATTCAGACCCAGAAGAAAACATGCCCAACCAAAAGGATTTTCAGCAAGGCTGAAGCAAACACAAAGCAAATTGCAGCAATAGGGGAAATAGTAAATGGAGCCATTCCTGGTGAGCAGGGAAGCTCAGACTCATGGCAGAGTGGAACAAACACTTTCATTCATGACAAAGGGATATGGAGCAACCCAACTACTTGTTCCAGAAAGATCTTCAAGCAAGCATCTCCAGAAGCCCTGAGGACATGGCTAACATGGCATCAAGCTAATGAACTCTGCTCCAGTTCCGCTGACAAAGAGGGAGAGCAGGCTATCAGCACCCAGAGGTGAGATCATCCCCCCACACACAAAGAGGGAAAGTATAAGCAGTAGGAACCAGCTCCAACCCTCAGCATGCGTCAACTGCTGCAAGATGTGTTTGACAAAGCCTTGAGAAACACACTGAGCTGATGTGCAGTGCTGCTGCACTTAAGTGGATGTGACTCTTAAAGGATTCTGTCCCAGGTGCTCAGCACCAAAGTCGAACTGTGTAATGAAATCTCACCCTAAATTTGCATTTGCAAAAATTCCAGTTTTATCCCTTTAAACTAGAAAAAGCATTAACCTTTTTTCCTTTGCCTGTTTATCTACAAAAGCACATGAAAACAAAAGCCTCTACTTTTCAAAGCATTTTTCAGTTTCTCCAAGAAAAATTTGGTAGTTACTTCCAAGAAATGGCAAACTGAAGCTTTGCCTTGGTTCAAGAACAGAGCAGAAGGAACCCCCTCTTCCTCCTGTTTTGCTTTGCTTTAAACCCCCAGAAATCAGAGCAACTCACCTTGCACACAGCAGCCTGCAAAATGGCATCAAACCCACCCTCTGGAGCATCTCGGTTGCGGGAAACCTTCTGTTTCTGGACTTCTTCATTGAAACGGTCCACTTTATCCGTCAGGGACAGGAGGTGGCGGAAGCCAAAGGATGGGACACAGCTGGGGAACAGCTTATAACTGTGGGAAGAACAGAGGAGTGGTCAGCTGGGAGGAACCACACCTGCAGCCAAGAGCTGCAGAAGCTCACAGCTCTACCAGGTTGGTCTCCAAAATTCTGTTCAGAGGATTGGAATACTTTCACAATGCTTCGTATTTTAGACACTTCCGTTTCTGGCTATTTCTCTGCAAACCCCTTCAGTAGAGCCTATATTTTTTTGTTTCCTGTCAGGGGCTTTGAGAAGCTGAAGTTTCCAGAGATCCCACCAGGACTGAACATCTCTCTCCACATACACTGTGAGCAGAGACACGGAGCACCAGCCCACCCTGGGCCATGCAGCTCTGCAGTTTCAGCACTCATAAACTGGTTTTCACTGGGAATCTGCAGTCAAGGATGTGATCCATTGGTAGAGAGGCTGCGTTTTGGCAGACCCACCCTTCCCAGCAGCCCAGGAGGGCCATGGGAGCTGTGTCCCACGCCTGCAGAACCAGTGGGCTGGTGTCAAAGGGCAGGAGCATCACTGCCGAGAGCTACCTTTCCCCTCTTCTGCAGTATGGATTTTCACTGTGTCATCCAGTTTTCTTGCCAGTAAGAGCCACCCTACACCTACAGCACATCACCAGGCACCTGGCAACTGCCCAGTACGAGATGCCATAATAATCAACACCAGCTCATGCTTCCTCCCACCCTCCCTGTAAGCCAGTGAGCAAACACTGTCTCTGCTTCCCAGGGCGCCACTGGAGCAGAAAGGTAGGAGGGGCACCCTAAGGCAGAGAAATGTTTTGGCAGGCTACCAGGAAACCTTTTTTTTTCTCCATACAAAACCATGAGAAGGCAGATTTGGTGCTCACCTGGAGAGCTCAGCAGAGCAGCTCCTGTGGCATGGGAAATCAGTGAGTGTGTGCAGGGGAGAGGGATGGGAAGGGTTAAAAAGAAATGTGTTTAAAAAGGAGTTGGCCTGGCACTAATTCACTCTTATCTTCAAACCTATAACCCAGAGCACAATTAAAAGCCTCTGCTGACACACAACCCACTATGGGTAAGTTGCAAGAGGCTTTTTACACAAAGGAGTGTTCAAGATTTACCATCACTGAGAACTCAAATCCCTCACAAGGGACTCCAGAGCAGGGATTTCCATCCATGCAGCCACATCTACACCTAACCACGGGGCAGGTCTCACTGCCCTGGGCTTGGCTGGCAATTAGAGCCATCCCTTTTGATCCATGATCCACGTCCAGACTTGCATCTCGCTCGCACTCAGGGCAAGGCAAGGAGTTTGATACCCCTGCACTGCAGGGTCTCAGCAAGCTGCCCTTAGCCCATCAGGATGCTGAGTCAGGAGCAGGGATGATGGAGGAGACACAAAGGAAAGAGGGCTGCGCCCCACCCAGACCTGCAAGTCAGTCCGAGGAGAGGAGAGCCTGGACCAGGGGCAAAAAGCACCCACTGCAGCTCGTGTTTACTTGCAGCTTTTCTTGGATGCTGAACGGTTTGTTTTGACACCAGAAATAGCTGCAAACAAAACCACGCCTGACAACCCACCTCGCTGCACCAGTGAGCCACATGGCAGCAGCCAGAGCCCCCTCACAGAGCAGGCTGGGGAAGGAGATTCCATCAGAGAGCAGGGAGCCAGCACCCCTGGTTTGGATGAAGAGGAGACCCATGGCAACTGGAAGGGAGCACCTACCAGATGAGCTGCCGTGGGCAATCCTTCCTAAATGTTTTCCCAAGGCCAGGCTGGCTTAAGGTAACCCATAGAAAGAAAAGCAACCACCTGGGTAAAGCCAAAAGAACACGCAGATAGCCTGATCGTGGCAGGAGAAGCTGAGGTGACAGCTCTGGATGTTCTTGATAAAAGGTCATCACAAGTTTCAGGGATGCCTTGTTGCTGAGTTGTCCAGTTCCATCCTCTCCTCCTTTTGCATCCATCTCCTCCTGCATGTTTCACTCTGTTTCACTTGGCCAAAGCCATGTCACTCCAATTAAATCATACACCAGCCAAAGTTTCCAAGATTTCTCCAGCTGGAGCCTGTCCCCAGCCTGAGGGCACCATGAGCGGGTGTCAGAGACTGAGGATGACAGAGATGACTGAGAGGATACTTCAGAGGCTATGCCAAATTTCTGGGAGAAGTACTATGAAGAGTGTGGTGTGCAATGCCATTGTGGTAGAGCCACGTTCCTGGCTCAGTGTGGTCACTTTCACCTCATGATTAAAGCAAGAGTTTTCAGTGTTAAAATCTATTTGACTTTCCACTCTGGACAGAACCGGTGAAAAGAGAATTCAGATAATTTTTGTGTGGTCAGCAAGCAACATGCAGTGAGATGCCAATGCTTGGTCAGTGCCAAAAGCTGGCCTAGAAACTCAGAGCTGATGCAAGCTCTCTTTATCTGCCTCTCATATTCAGACCATGCACAGAGCTTGGCATCCATGCATAAAGTGATCTTACAATGTAAGTATCCACAAATGTCTCAAATAAAAGTATCCTCACTGCCCTTACGTGACCAGGAAGCACCCACTGATGGATGAGGTGAAGGTGGGGACTACAAAGGTGTCAGTGGTGACACTCTCCCAGGAGGGCACTTGCTGCTGTATCCATCCTTTGATTCCAACACCCAAACCTATCTGAGCCTGGGCACCTTTCCTAACACCCAATTTCACTCTGGCATAATCCTCAATTCAATGGACTTGACCCCGACTCTGGTGGTTAAAAGGCAAACAAAAAAGACTCTTGCAAAGACACTAGCACAAGAAAAGGAAATAAAGGGACGAAGGCTCTGATATCACCACAAAGTAAACCACATCATTTGTGTCTTTTGTAACTGTCAGTTTGCTTTCCTTCCAGAGCAAAAAAGATGAAAAAACCTACCTGCCACCTTCTTAACACTCTACAAGAACTCATTAATCAGCACTACAGGCCATCACAAATCTCAGTTCCTCCAAACACTTTTGTTGAGAAGGATTTACACTGCCTTGGTCTCCTTATCTGTAAAATGCAGACAAAAAGCTTAATTGATTTACTCAATGCCAAGCTATGACTCAGAGCTAGGATCAGAAATCAGGAATTTCTGGCTCTGGCTCCTTTTCCTTAAAGCCTGTAAAAAGTCTGCTATGTCTGCATCCTTTTCAGGTACTTAAAAATAGCTTCAGGCTCCCTGGTACAACAGTTTCCCATGTCTAGATGCAGAGATCTCCCAACAGCCACAGCAAACTTAGAAGCTGTCCTATTTTGAACTGCTCAAGTATCACAGCAACAGCCATGGCTAATCATCATTCCCAAAAGCCGGGGCTGAAGTGTGGTTCATTATTTAAAGCAAAAAGGCACGTGAAGACTGCAGCCAGGCTCTGTGCAAACAGAGGGCTTGCCCCTTCAGGGTGCACCCACCACTTACCCAATGCAGGGATTGTTTTGGTATCTCGGTGCTGTGTAGGAGAAAGGGGAAATGTTTTTGTCCACAAAAGAGCCGAACCCCAGACGGAAATTGCTCGTGAGCTTTCGCATCTCTTCAGCCAGCTTGGTCCCCAGATTGCGGATATTATCCAGGTCGTCGTTCATGGAGAGGGAGAGATCCATCAGGTAGTAGAGGTCCACGGGATAGTCCTCCACTTGCCGCACCTGAACTCGGAACGAGGTCTGGTCACCTGCACACACACAAGGGTTGAGCACAGTGAGAAGGAATCTCCCAGCACACACAAAAATCCAGGCCGCACACTTTTTTTTTTCCCCCTGCAGAGCAGACAGATCACTTTTCAAAACAAGAGGGTGAGGGGAATAAGCTTTTCCAAATAGATCCCTTAGGAGACTAACAGGAAAACAGGTATTGACTTTGGGTCCTCTTCAGCTATGTAGTGTACTGGCTGGCAAGAAAAAGACATGGAGTGCGTGTCCCTGTTTTAGCTCTTTGGAGGTGTGGGAAAGGGTCTCTCCATCTCATCTGAGAGAACAGCTAAGGGAGGGACACATGAAAAACACCGTTGCCCTGTGTGCAGTCCAGGGATGTTTTCCTAGAAAACGGGAAAGAAAAGCAGAGTGAACCTTAAATGGATATTTCATGGACTACTGAAACACTGCCCACACTTACTTGGGTACATTCTCAAAGCAAACCAGGAGCAGTCCAAGAAGTCCTGAACAAAACAGAGAAGGTGGAGCAGGAGAAGGAAGAGGATCAGGAGAAAAGAGCCAGCACGAGGTGAATGCAAGATGTCCTCTGAGCTGTGCAGGGAAGTCAAGGTGAAGGGGACACAGAAGAAACACCTTTGAAAAGGAGCTCCCCCCCAAAAAAGAGCTGAAGAAATCAGGGCAAAAGGGAAGTGAACTGGGAAAATAAAGTTGTTAGGGTCACCCAGGGAAGCACTGAGGCAGAGGAGAAGCTTCCTGAAGTGAAGAACACAAGGGAAGGAGCTGACAGGACCGAGTCACAGGCTGTACAGATGTGAAGAGAAGGAGAGGAAAGCTTGTCCCTGAACTTCCCCTTTGCCACACTGATTTCACTAGAAATCTGGAAGGGGTGCCAGGGAAGGCCACTACAGGCAACACCTACGTCTCAAAAAAGCTGAAGTGGCTTCAAAGTGGACTTATCAACTTCACACCAGATGGACCTCGGTGGAGCCACACAGCAGGCAGCAAAAGTTTGCCTTTCACTTTGCTAAGGGAGGGGTCTAAATAAAACCACAAACCTCAACCTCACAAGCCAGGCTGGTTTGGAGATCCCATGTTCCCAGCTGCCACCTTGGCCCTTTTTCCTGTTCAGTGGGGTCTCAGCCCCAGGGAATTGGATCCTTTCAAAACCAAGCTTCCACTTCTGCCCTCTCCCAGCCCTTCACGGACAAGGCTGAACTTGGGGCAGTGACAGGTTCTGCAAAACACTTGTGGCTTCCCCTCTTCTTCCCCAGAAATGAAACTCCCATTTTTTAGTACTGTGAAAACATTTCCCTAACCGCTCTGCTCTTCTCCTTGTGCACAGCAGCACAGCTGCTCCCACTCACTTCCAGCCCAGCAGCAGCAACAGCATCCCGAAACTGCCATGCAGCCTGGCTGGCAGAGCCCTGCCTGGCACCTGGGGTAGGCTGCACCAAGCTAGGGCTCCTCAAACAACACCCTCCTTCTCTTTAAGCATTTCCCTGCAGCCTGCTACAACCCCAGCTGGAAAAGGCAGAGCTGCAGGAGGCACCCTGTGCAAATATGCACATGTAGATACCGCCCAGCTGTAGGAAGCAGGAAGCTCATGCCATAAATATTGCTCCTTATTCTCCCCAGCTTTCTTGTCCAGCAGGAGCAGGGCTTTGCCAGCACAGGGCTGGGATGTGGAGCGCAGCAGGTGCTCCAGGTGGGCCTCACATTGTACCTGGCATGGATTCTGTGGGGGAACAAAGAAGAACATAATGCATGTAGTGCAAAACCTGTTAGCAGCAATTGCAGGGTAAAAAACCATGATTGCAAGCTTGACTTTAATTCAGTGCTGTGAAAATGTGTTTAAATCAGGGAAAATTCATTTCCATGCCCTGTTTTTCATTCCTACATATTTTTCCCATTGGAAAAGGGGATGTGTCCTCTGTATTTTGCAACATTTTCATGTCCAAAACACCGTTCTTCCTGCCAGAAAGGGTATTTGGGATGCTGTGATCAAACATGCTTCTCTTAATAATTACGAATTTATTAGTCCCTGAGAAGCACCAAAACCAACAGGATACTGTGGCTGGTTCTTCTTTCATTCCTAGCTGCACGAACCAATTATGTCAGAGAAAATACCGCTAATGTATGTAGATGTAAGTGCAAAAGAATTTATTATTCTCTGTGGACAGTATTACTCTCACACTTCTAGGGATAATCCAGCCCCCTCCTTCCTCACGTACTGTCACCACCATCCTCTCCTTAGGGCTTTTACTGAAAAGTTTTAAACTCAGAGCTGAACTCAGAACTTTTTCTTGGATACCATCACACAGAGGCAGTGCAGAAACTGGAAAAACTGATTTTGGTCAATTTAAGAACATAAACTTGACAATCATGCTTATCCAGCTTATTCCTGCTTGGTGGGGCTTATGGCTTGATGGGCAACACAGCTTGCATCTATTCATTTTTTAAGTCCTTTTACACTATTTCTATTCCATATAACTAGGACACACTGCTTTAGAGCTGGACACAAGATTAAAAAGCAGTATCATAAAAACTAAACGCTCAGTCCAAAAGCTACCCTGTAAGGACATCAATTTAAGGCCTTTGGAGTTTAGCTGAGGACACAGATTTGGGGATGTGACTTCTGCCACAGGATGATGAGATCAAACTGCCCGGGTGGGAACAGCAAACAATTGACAATCCACTCCCTTCTGCTTCTGCTTAGCGGTCTAAGAATAAAAGATCACCATTGCCACAGGCCACCGCGTGAATTCATCTTTGAAATAGTACACCCCTCATGCTCAAAATTAAATCAACATTGTCTCCTTTTTGTCTTGGGTTCACAGGGTAAAACCTGTTCTCCCAAGCTCAAGGATTAATGGATAATTTAAACTGGGGCTGCTAATACAAGGGTTTAGGAAGTCATCAGCCCGAAGGTGAAGTGCTGCCCAAAATCAAAAAGAGAGCAAAAATGGGAGATATTATTACAGACATCTAGGTTTGTCCCTCCTCCTGCAAAGACTCTGATGCTCTGCAAGAGGAGCACAGGGAGGGGAGTTCACTGGCTCAGTGTGGGAATTGCTGCAGGGGTCCCCAGGGTCATTCCTGCAGCTCAGCCCAGACCTCGAGGGCTCCCCCATCATGAAGAACTGAGGATGGCCATGAGTGTGGTCCCCGCAAGGGTGGGCAGAAGGAGCACACCAGCCCTGTGCAGCCCAAGGTTTCCAAGAGCACAGACCCCAAGAAGCCACAGGGAGGTGGATCCTCACACCCTGCGACCAACTGGAGTGGTGGACATTGGATGGGCAAAACTGCCGGGGATTGGGAATTCAGAATTCGCTGAGCAGCGAGCACTGCGCGTGGAGGTTGATGCACAGGAGGTGAGAGGTGGAAGCTGAGCCAGCCCTTTCTGCCAGGAATTGCCTCAAGAAACAGCAGTAATAACAACTCCCTTTTGCTCCCTTTTCAACACAACATTCAGTGGCAGAAGCCATGCATTCAGATGTACGTACAGCGGTGACTGCTCTCGGTTATCTGATTTTAAGGCTTTGAAACAATTTTTTTTAGATTTGAGGGTCTGACCGATGACAACTAAGGAAGTTAGTTGAGAAACATGACAACTTCTAACTTACACAGCTAAAACAAAAACTCCTGCAACAACTGGTCGGCTCTGGGAGAGCACTAGTAGCATGTGCACCAGCTCAAACCCCTGTTTTTCTTGGGCAAAACATCAATAGTTCAATTTTCTGTATGCTTGTGAGAGCTGTCACAAAACTGTAAGCCTTAGAAACCCACACCAGTTGCTTATAATGAATCAAGCTTTTATATTTGCTTCTTATCTTTGCAGTAAAGAGCTTTTTTTCCCTTCTTCAGAAATGTCAGCTGCCAAATTTTTGCAAGAATTCTAAACCCACATTAAAGCCTCCCCCCCACCACGCAAAAACTTTTGGTAACAAGCATGCTTGCATGGCTCAGATGAGCCATCCCCTCCTAATTTTTAATTAAAAGGAAGAGATTGAAGAAAAGTGATGGCTCAGGAGAATGAAAGAGGGACCTGGCTACAGTCCAAGGCCTGAGTCACAAGTTCAAATCCCCATCTTCTGCCTTGATCCCATAGCTCTTTTGCATACCAACAGAAAACAGATATGTAGGTTTGTTTCCAATTTATAGAAGGAGCTGTCTCAGTTTAAAGTCACGCCCTGGCTGGTCAGTGGAGGAACCAAAGTTATTTTAACTCCTTCCACACAGTGATTCCATTTTTAAGCTGAGCAGGTTCCTTTTAAACACACGCAAGTGGTAAGACCATTATTGGTAGCAGTTGTGGGTGGGCTTTGACTGACTTTGCCCAACAGCAGTGCCCTCTCACAGAGGACACGTGCCCCAGCCCCAAACCTGTTTGTGATGCACCACCAAAGCTCACAGGTACGGAAGAGGCCAGCAGTCACCTGCTTTAGTGGGTTACAAGGCCACGAGCTGCAACGTGCTCTTGGCATGTCCTGGCCACCCTTTCTCCCTCCCCTCCACCCCACTGGGAGCCACTGGGGACTCACCAGGACGAAGATTCAAGGCGACCTTCTGAGGCGTGATCTGAGTGACGTCCAGGTGGCTCTGGCCGGAGCCCTTGCTGCTCAGAGGGACATTCTTCACCACGCTGATGCTGCTGCTGGGGTTCTCGATGGCTCCGGCACAGCCGTTTGCTATCAGGTTCTGCAGGAAGTCGCACCGGGATGTGATGGACTTTGTGCTGCTGAAATCCTGGGGGGGTGAAGAACAGACAAAAAGGAAGTGGAGGAGAATACATCAATCCCACAGCAGGGGCTTTGCTTTGACATGCTGGTATCTAACAGCTAGGAGATGACACGGAGAAGCTGGTGCCCTTTGGGATGGCTGCACTTGGAAGGAGCCTGCACTGAGCCTTGAGTCTTTCAAAGGGATTGACCAAAAAAGGAAATTCTGTGAGGATTTGAACACTGAATTCACTACCAGAGCGCTGAAACAGAAAGCTAAGCCCATGTTTTCAGCCCAGCCACAGCAGCAGCACCTGTTCCCAGCCCTGGCCACAAGAGAGCAAGGCAAAGCACTCGGTTTGCTGCAGGGACAGCCCGCTGCCATCCCTGTTATTTTATGCACGTACATCGCCTCAAAGGAGCTTTGCAAAAGACAGAAGGACAAGGAGGTGGCACTGAGGGAAGCAGGACAAACCCACCAACCCAGAGAGGGCCAAGTAAAGATGTGAAGCTGATGAGACAGGCTGGGTGGCTCCAGGGACCTGCACCCTCTTCCTTGGGCGAGACACACTGCACATCCCCACACAAGCACTGTGTGGAGAATGAGAGAGGCGGGAGAGACTTCACGGGAGCTGGTTAAAATGCAGTCTGTGCCCACCACAGGCAGTTAGGCACAGGCAGCAAGGTGCAGGCAGCGGCTCACTCCCAAAGGATGGCCAGGAGTCTCCCGGCACGCATCCCAGAGCTCCAGCCCTTGCTGCGAGCCCCGTGCGTGGTGCACAAAGCAGCCTTGTGCAGGGCAGCGCTCAGGAACAGCCGGGAACACAATGCACCCTTTTGCAAAGAGCCTGTTTGTTAGAATGCCTTTTTTTTTTTAAAATCTCCAAAAGTGCCAAACTGAACAAGTCACATGCCCAAAACTTACTGGATTTTCAACAGTCGATTTCTACTTATTTCTGCACTACAACAATAGAGACAACCCAACTGAGCTCCAGGGCTGAAGGACTAGTACAACATGAAATAATTCAGAGAAGATGCTTGCAGCCGTGCCAGCCCCTCCTTCAGCTGTGCAGCCAAAACCAGTGTGGGGCTGAATAAACCTCACTTAGTGCTGAAGCTCCAGCATGGCAGAGGACATGAGAGACATCAAGGAAGGAGAGGCTCCTGAGACATCCTCATGGGGTGATCTCCAGGGGTCCCTCAAGGACAGGCTTGGATTCAGGGCCCTGGGAGACAGACAGAGGCTTCCAGCTGCATTTTTCTCACTACAAGGTCCCAACGGTATTTGAAAAATGCAAGATTTGCATTCCAGCATCCAGCAGCGGGGTCCAGCCAAGAAACCGACGACGGCACATCAGATGGATACGAACACAGATTTCTTGGAACGGGTCATGTAAACAGATGAACTTCCAAAAAAAGGAGGACTGGGACTATTTAAATCATCTCCAGCATGACAAAATAAAAATCCGAATCCCTCACAAAACTGAAAACAACACCCAGCCTTTCAGAGCCACACGTTTCAGGCAGCCTTGGAGAAAAGTTTCTCTCGGATGTGGTTTTACCTGAAATCAGCAAAAAGCTGGTGGGGTCCAGGTATTCTCCTGAGACTATCCACACAGCAGCAGGGCACCCAGGGGGAGATGCTCTCCTGGTCTCCCAGTACCCAGACCACAGCTCCAGGTGAACACCTCTGCCAGCTCATTTCTGCTGCCACCTTTTAGAAAGGACACTCTGACACTGTGCAAAAAGCAACACAAACAGCCCAGGGGCGCAGCTGGAACTTATAGTTACTCTCAAGTAATTAACATTGGAGAGAAGCATCCAAATAGGACAGTAGTCAGGGCTGCTCACATAGCTGCAGCTTCTGTCAAGTGTTTCCAAGCCTTCCCAGGGTCTGCTCCAAAGACTCCAAGGGAAGTCCAGGAGGTTGGGGGAAAGCCCCCACACAACTCTTAGGTCAGCAGCACCTTTGCACTCCTCCAGTCCCCAGGTCCCCCTTGCTTGACCCAGCTATTTTCTCCTAAACTTCCTTCTAAAATGGGTCCAGAGGACTTGATAAAGGGCAGCAATTTCTAAGCTGCAGCTCCAATCAAATCCAGCTATTTTCTTGTTCAGTGAAAAGCTGTATTAACTGAGGTGGAAGAAAATACCCACCCCTGAGGGATGCCTGAGGGGAGGGTAGTGCACCTCAGCACGCAGGGGTGCAGGATTGACCCCTACTTTGGCTTGATTTCTTACCCAGGCAGAGTAACAATGAGCGGGGGGTGATGCTGGCCTTGGGAAAGTCCCAGCAATCACCACTGCACGCTGCAAACAAACACCCTCACTGCACGCACAGGTCAAAACCCAAAGCCAAAACTGGGGCTACCAGGCACCACCCAACTCTAGTGCAAGGTTTTCTGTGACAGAGAAAATCAAGGCTCATGGAGGTTCAGTTAAAGGGAAAAAGGATGAGCAGATCTGGGGAGTAAAGGGCATTGCACAGGTCCAAACAGCTCATGAGGAGCCACACCAAAAGGCAGCTCCACAGCAGCTCAGACACAGCAGGCTGGTTCAAGCCCCAGTTTTCCCCAAGCAGGGAACACCCTGCGGTTGGTTAAGCAATTCAGTGTGCCCACGTACCTGCCAACCGTCTGCCCGCAGGCCTGCTTGGGCAAGAAACGCGGCAGGAACCACCCCAAATATTGCTTTGTGCCACAGAGGAGCACTGGCTGGGAAGGTCCCCCAGCCCCTGTCAGTAGCTCTGGCTGCTCCAGCCCCCCGGGCAGTCTCGGTCCGGCCTCGGCGCTAACAAGCTCACAAAGGCGACTGCACACAAGCAGGCAGAATGAATGGAGACAACAGCGTGACAATTACACGCTCATCAGTTCGGCGGTTTTAAGACGAATTGCTTGGTTCATGCTATAAAAATGGAGAATAGCACTCAGTGTATCTAATATCTAACTCCTGACTAGGCATGTCCCTACCATTTTTTGCTTTAATCAATCCAGTTCTGAGTTAATTCAGTCTGAAATATGCCTGCTTTCTCCATTAAAAAAAAAAACAACTTGACACGTTCCCTTTAGGAACATCCTTGATTTTCTTTCCTCATTCTCCAGGCATCCATTTCTGAGATGGGAGAGGATGGGGTAAAAGCACCTGCTGGAAAACAGAGGGTGCTATTGGGGAAATTTCAGTTCACTTACTCAAAAAAGACTTTTCGGTTTAATTAATGTGTATCTCTGGTTTGCATGTACACACACAAATGCATCCGCACAGGTAATGGATAGGTGAACACAGTTCATCCACCTCAAAAACACATCTAACAAACAAGAGGAGCCTCTGCACATTGGTACACTGCTCCTCAAAGCAGCAAAAAAGAAAATGTAATGAAATTTCCCCTCCCATACTGGCACTCCCAAATGCTCTTCTGAAGAGCTTCCCCCCCTGCAATCACTCCAGGTAGGTTCATCATGATCACAACCCCCACCTGCCTATCACACCTGCCCTGGTAGCTCAGAGGACAGCACTGAAGCCACTCCAGAACTCCCTGTTCTCCTCAGCAAACCCAACAAGTCCTGCTCAGCCTGGGCAACCAGGTGCCACTGCAAAAAAATTCAACAAGCATCCTCCTCTCTCACATATGGAAACCAGGCTGCCACACAGAGATCACAGCAACCCCACAGGCCAGTGTGCAGTTTCCAGTCAGAGTATTTCACCAGCACCACATCGGCACTTTGTCATTTCCACCTTCTCCTGGACCTTGCAGATCCCTCAGATTCCAGCATGGATGGAAAAGGCTGCAGCAGTCTCCATCACCCAAGAGTCATTCTCCCTCAGAGAGCCCTGTTTCAAGGCATGCTCAGGTGATGGTTAAGGCCACATATTCACACCTCCCCTTCTAAGTGCCACTGAAGTCACCTCCTTTAAGGCCTGCCTTTCAAGGTATTCTTCCACGAGCCAACAGAATCGATGCCTGCTCCCAGATTTCTAAGAGCCCAAAGGCTTGTGGTTAGCTCAGCAGCCCCTGGAGGCTCTGGGGCTGCTGCACACCAGAAGCTGCTATCATCAGCTCATCCATCATTACCCCTCTGGATGGGAACAGAGATGCTGAGCACAAGCGGAAGCGGAAAGAAGTCCAACCAAGCCAGGGGATGTGATGCACCCCGTACCAAGAGGTTAGGAGGTGGCAGTCAAAGTGAGAGCACCTTGACTGCTCTGCGGTGAGATCTATCTGTACACATCCCCTTACCCTCAGTTCAAGACAATGTAAACTCCAGGAACCTTATCCCTCCTGGGCAGCTATTGGGATAGGGCTCCCAAACAAACAGGTATGATGGTACCACCAAATGATATTACTCCCCAAGTATTTCCCCAAAGGAAATACAAGAAGGTATACATATACAGGAAGATCAATAATACATATAACTATACTTTGTATAGCTATATATACATATATATATATATTAAAAACATAAACCAGACATCTCTACACTTACTGTATACATAATATACAGAATTATATATAGAATTATACTGTATGTACTGATAGACTTCTACTATATATATATTTCCTGACAAAATTATTAATTGTTGCCTACAAAGTTGATAAAAGCTGGCCCAGTTTGCTCCCAAACCTGTAAAGTAAACGCAAAGGGAGCACAAAATACACACAAATCAGCTGACTGAGGTTCTACCACAACGTAACTGCCATCTGTGGAACCCACTCCAGTATCTCACCCCTGATACATAAACAGCAGCAGAGCTGTAAAATTTGACTGGCATATATTCACCCAGGCAACATAGATAGCGAACAGCAGCTAATGGAAAAATCTAAGGAAAACATATTAAGAGCTATTTAATAAATTTAATAACCTGCAGCAGAGGGAAGGGGAATAAAGTGGTGAAACGACTAGGAAAGGAAAGCGGATATTATAGAGTTTATAATATTACTTTAAAACTTTTTGAAGTTGAAAAACTCCAGGTATCTTTTGAAATCCCATTACCTCACCTGACAATTTCACCTAGAGAAATAATTAGTTTCAAACAGTACATTCTAAATAAATAAATAAATACAGAATTAGAACAAGAACTTGTTAAGTTTTAGCATGTAGCATGTAATGGGAACAGCAGCTTTTAAACACGTAGCTCTTGGCACAAAACACCTTGAACTGTGTATTTTTAAATAGCTGCTGCAGGCTAAAGGTCAGGAAGTATTACAGGACTTCCCTGTAAACACCCATCTTCCTCCTTGGCCCCTCCATTCCAGTCAGGAATTTTCTTTTTTTTTGGTAACTATCCTGTTTGCATGATAAGAGTCAGGCTACCAGTCCCAGTAGTACAATTAGTGGTCACAGTGACCACCAGATAAACATTTCCACGAGCAGCATTTTGCAGAAAGTTGTCTTTTGATGCCAAATAAGAAAAAAACAACAAAAAAAGCACAAGCTATTGGGTACCCATAGCTTAACAGCTGGCGTGCCTGGATCCAGTCTCACCACCACAGATTAACTGGCTGGAAGAGAAGCTCTTACAGCTGTTTACAAGATGTCCCAGAAGCAAGATCTATTGCTTCACCCTTTCCCTTCTGCACACCAATTGCCTTGCTGGGAAAAAAGCATCCCACGAAAGCTGTTACGCTCTCAGGCAGCGTGGTGTTTGCAGCATTGCAAGGTTTTCCCTGGAGAGCTGCAACTCTGCTTACGAGTGAAAAATCCATTCAAATAGACCTGGAGAGCCCGTGGCTGCGCTACCCCCAAGACCCAGCCAAACCAGGGGGATTGGAAGCCACCTTCGCCCCACATCCATCTCCATCCCCAACCCCATCCTCTACCCTGGAGCTGCAGCTGCCCCAGGCAGCCCTGGCAGGAGGAGGGATGGGAATAGCAGAGGGGGCAGCGCCTGCATCCTCAGCTCAGCAACACCAGCTGCAGCTGGAAGGTGAAGTGAGTGCTCAAAAGGGGACAGGGATGGCCACACTAGAGGAATAAAGGTCAGCAGGGAACAGAACAGCATCACCACTGGCCCCTTGAGAGGTTCAAGATCATCCATTGCTCTGGGGTTCTCACATCCCAAACCCAGTTCCAGGCACAGCAGCTGTGCCTGCAAGACTTGATTTTCCCACGCATCTGAAAGCATCCAAAGTTCTCTCTTGAACACTTAGGACAGGCACTAAGCAGGCAACTGCTTTGTATGCATCAGACATTATCAGGTCTTTCACACACCTTTTTCTCTAGAAATTTTAAGTCTACTTGATAAGACATATATTGGATTATATATAGAGATCTAAACTCATGAGCAGCCTCTAGGGAGCAGGGGGAGGTATTTGCAATTGCTCACAAAGAAGGAGGTGCAATTGAATAAGAGTGAGCAGCTTCAGCATCAACACAAGGATGTATTTTCCCTCTGAAGTGCTCTGTTACTCTGTGCAACTCATGGCACTGATGCCAGAAGCATGGGTCACCCCTGCAAAATGACACAATAGATTCAGAAAGGAGAATTATCTTTGTTACAGACAAAGAGCCCATGCCAGGCCAGGCCACGCCACGCGACAGCGGACACGTAGCAGGACAGTAGCCAGGGGCTTGGGGCTTCCTAGGGAGAGAGCTTTGGAGCAAGGCTCCCTGCAACACAGAGCCCATGCAGGGACCCAGCATCCACCGAAAACAAGAAGGTGATTGAAGGGACAGAAGGAACAGTGCTGCTCTGTTGAGGGTGCGTGGGGGCCAGTGGGGTCAAACACTTATTTCCTATGATGTCAAAGAGCTGAGGAGTCACATACACCCAAAATACGCTCGGCATGGGGCACCCGCTGCCCTCACCCACCCCTTCCAGCACGGGACCGAGTCAGGAACAGGCAAGGTGAGAAGACAGCTCCCTTCCAGCATTACAAAAAGCATGCAAGACAAACGAGGTGTGCCCACCTACCTCCTTGGAGCACCAGGCACACTTGGGATGGATGAGGAGACACTCTTCACAGGACGTGGCGCTTCCACTGGTGCACAGATTGAGACCTTCAGCAAGAGAGAATAGGATGGGCTGAATGGTTATTCCACTCCAAAACAGTGTTTTAGGGGGTTCTGAGACATCCTTAATGCTAAACATACTGTAAGTTCAAACAAGAGCAAATAATCTCCCAGGAGCCTAAAAGGCAGGAGAAGCTATAAATCTTTCTTCACCTGTAAGGAGATCTTGTTTTCTTTTCCTTCCCCAAGGTAAATGAAAAGGACAGAAATTTGCTTTGGGGTGCTGAGAACCTCTAAAATATGACTGAATCTGGTGATTTTTCTTCACTCTTTTTCAATGGTTTCTGGTTAATCAAAGAGCCCAGCTACTCATCTTCCTAATGAAATATTTCCATTGCTGTGGACAGAATGCAATAACTGTTTGACCAGCCTCAAACATGGGCTGTCCAAAAGCCCATGTTTTGCTGACTTTTAAAGTCACATCTTTAGGCATATCTTCTCACTTTTTCTAGCTGAATATATGGGGGAGCCTCTCCCCAAAATTTTCATATGAAAGCACTCTTGAAACATATTCATCTCCCCTTTCCACACAGGTGATTTTCACGGTGGACTCACGTTACAGTAAATTACTTTTATTTTACTACGAGAGACACTTCGACAGGATATCCAGGTTAAGCCTTGCAGTGTGTTTGCACTGGGACATGTCCAAGGCAGCAGGGGTGGAAGACACCGAGGGCTCTCCCGGCCCGTGATCCCAGCAGAGGCTCCAGCCAGGCGGATGCTCTTTGCTCCTGGATTGCCGGTGTCCGGCAGCGCAAGGGGTCCCGAGCAGGTTTCACTTACAAAATCCACAATGTGGGCGTTAAAAATGAAGTGGAACCACACAAGTAAAGCCAAAGCAGACATCAATGGTATGGGCTTTGAATGCAGCAGCTTGTGCGAGCCTGCCTGTGGCTATGAATGTGCCCTTCGATACCACTGATGGCCCAGCTCCCCCGGGTGCAGCTATTAACTTCCACTGTCAATAAATGATTAAAGAAATCTTCAGCCAAGGTTTCAGCACAGAGGCTGCACACTCCAAATGAAACGCCTCAGGCTTGAACTCCCAGTCTGCTATTTTTTCCAACCCAAATGTCAATAAAAGCATTGTCAGGCCTCTATTTTCAGCCAGTTGCGTCTGCGGATACCGGCGCACCACGCTGCTACTGGGTGTAATCTGCAGATTCCGCAGACTTGCCAATAGCTGTTGAAGAGCCACATAAAGTCTTCTCCTGTCACAAGAACTTTCTGCCATGAGAGCTTCGGAAGAAGGATTTTTGCTGTAACCCATGTGAATATTGCACCGAGAAATGAAAAGCAGTGGCTGCCCTGTCGCTCCCGTAAGGGGCTGGGCTGTGAGCACAGGAAGCAGTGAATCAAGCTGGACAGCTGGAGGAAAACCTAGCGTGCCCTGGCCTAAAAACAAAAAGAGGATAAGTAGGTCCTGTCAGTCATTCTCAATCATCGCAGAGGCCTGACCGTGCCAGAGCCCTGCACTGACGGGTCTCTGCTGCCCGCAAGGTGGTTAACTCTAACCCCAGAGAGCCAAGCCCTGCACTCTCTCTATGGCTCTCATTCAAACAGGCTCCTTGGGCTCATTCATACCAAACAAGAGCCTTCTTAAGAGTGTGGGGTTTTTTTTTTTTCCTTCTGGCTGTTACCACATACCCAGGCGTTTCATTCCTTGTTCGCATTCAGATTTTATATTCCAGCTCCTGGACATTGCAAGAGCTCAAAACAGAAACAGGTAGTATAAAGCAAAATGTAACTTGTTCAACTGAGTTAAAATCTATACAGCAATTAACATGTGCATTTGCAAACCCTATAACATGGCCTAAAGCCTCTCCTCAAGAGCTGCTGCTCTGGCAGCCGTGCACAGGGTAGCCCAGCAAAAATAATGGGCTTTATACAGCAAATACTTGCATTCATACCCTGGCTACCCAGGCCTGGCTCTCCCACAGCTTCACTTGCCCATCCGCATGGAAATATTTACCTCCATTCCCGACTGCTGGATTTCTGAGAGTTTACTTAGTCACAGTAATAGCTGACTGAAAACCAAGGTCTCCTCCTTCCACTGCGTGCCGTGACCAAAGCAGCCCACGCTCCTGTGGCCAGCCATGGGGTGACATTCCTCCTGGTGGCAGCTTTTGAAGTTTCCAAGTATGCTTTTCTTTCCACTCTGTAGCAACACTAAACCATTTCCAGCATTGTTGTGAAAACAGAGCTTTGTGAAGCCCTCCAATTTTAGACTGAAACCTGAGCTTTTTGAGTTGGAGTAGAAACACGCAGGATTTTCCAGATGCAAGTCTTTGCTGCGCTTGATTCAGTGCAGTCTTTCCCGAACCAGGCAGAGGAAGGACCTGACGATGCTCACGCCAGTCCAGATCCTTGCAGATGCTGGGGCAAGCCACCCAGTGAGACTGGAAGGAACTGAGTCTGCTCTTTGACTGTGATACATTTAATGAAACCACTCCTGAAAAATCAGCCAAACTTCTTATAACGGGGAAAATTCCATCCAGGATTTAGCTGGGATTACTCTGGAGGTAAATAATCCACCCCCCTGGATTGCTGAGCTGCACAGCCCACATACAGTTGTTCATACTGATGCCACTGAATCCTAAGCCCTGCACCCTATTTATTTTGCACAGTAGTGTCCAGCAGGCACAAAGAACATCTCCAAATGACATCCTTCCCTTAGACTGAGCTGCAGGAGAGCCCAAAAAAGCAGAGGAAGACAGTGTGTGCCATTAGACAGCGGAGATTTTAATACATCAAACTACAGATGCAGAGCAAGATAGGAAACTCTCATGAAAGGTACTCAGCAAATTTACTCATAAAGATGCTCCAGGCAATCAGACCTCATTTTAAACCTGTTCTGCAAGAAATCCTAGTTTGGGCAGCTCCTCAAACGGAGGTGAATGTACTGGCTTGCTTAGGGAACACAGAGAAGGAAAAAAAAACAAAAAAAAGTGATGCACTTTATACAGCTAAGCGTGAAAAAAGAGCATTTTATCTGTGCTTGCGATAAGCATTCTAAGAGACTTGTCCCCGAGATGGTCTGCTGCAATACTGAACCATCAATTTCATGGACCAGACCCACAAAATAAATAGTTAAGAAAACGTCTTCTGAGCTTTTGCAGTCATGTGCCACAGCACTCTGCAAGACGAGCCTCTTCTTAAGATTGCTCATTAAAATATCGAGCACTGCGAGTTAAGTATTGGAATGGTAGACTTGGGCATTCTGTGGGCACCCTTTTTGTAAAAAAGTTTCCCCAAGTGCTCAGAGAGGAGAGAAACCCCATCTCCAGTATTGCTGGAGCGGAGTTACAAACTGTACTGCAGTTCACCTGTGTGTGTGGAAACCGTGAGAGCATCCCCACGGGGGACAAGGACCTCTCTCTCTGGGTGCCACGCAGACGCGGGGGGACGATTAAAGGTGCGAGTGGTGAACGATACAAGGTGCGAGCGTGGAGACCGGTCACCGGCAGGGCGACAGCCTGTGTGTGGCTTGCTGCTGCTGCTCCTCATCCCATCGATTAATACACAGCGCTCAGGAAAACATCCCGGGGAAGTGCTGATCCCTGAACAGAAGTGGCTGCAGCCGCTTCCATCAGGAATAAATATAGAGCGAGGTGTATAAATAGCAGCTCCGTGCTTTTTAAGGCGAAGGTGTAACACCCCGCGGATGCGGTGCGTGCCCCGCAGCGCTGCCGGAGCGCGGATCCCGCCGCCCGCAACCGGGGCACGGCGGGAGGGGGCCGGGGCACAGCGCCGTGCCGGGAGACGAGCGGAGAGCCCCGGCAGCGGCCACCCCCGGGCACGGGGACAGCGGGGACAGCGGGGACCCGCGTCCCGCCGGCTGCGGGCGCACGGCAAAGCAGGCGCCGGGGGGAGGCACGAGAGGAG
>VZTD01004310.1:2703362-2727276 GCA_013397725.1 Rhagologus leucostigma
GGACGGGGCGGTGTGCGAGTCCCCGGGTCCGTGCGCCTCTCCGTGTGTCCGTGCGTGTGTCTGTCCCGCTCCCGAGGGTGCGCTGCCGCCTCCCCGCCCCGCCGCCCCGCGCAGGGAGGCGTAGCCCCGTCCGCTGCGGGTGCGGAGCGGGACCCGCGGGCACGGCCGCCCCACGCACACGGGACACGCACCGCGGACACGCGCAGGCTGCCGCTGCAGAGGCACACGCACCCGGACACACGGCCACAGCCAGACACGCACGGCGTGCCCAGACACACGGGCGCGGGCACACACACAGATGTACCCACAGGCACACGAAGAATGCGCGCCCGCCTCTCCCGCTCACAGCAGGGCTTGCACTCATTCCCCACGGGTCAGTGCCTGCTCTTACGTGGCATTTTCCTGCTTCGGGGATTTTCTCTGTGCAAACAGACTGTGTCCATTTACTGAAGGGCTCTTTTAGCCGGGACACCCGGGCAGCGCTGCACTCACTGCCTGACGGCTTTTTGGCACGGCCCACGCCCCCACCGCTTGGGACATCAACACTTCAGATCGAAAGGAAGCATCGGGTTTGTGATCGTATTTGGGTTGCTGGAGAGCTTTCTGTAGTCTTCTGCTTTAAAAATAAATCGTAAATCATCCCTAGAGCTGATCATTGATTTTAAAAGCAATTTGTAGTAACAGGTGACTTACCCCTGACTTGCAGACCTTCATGACACCCTCGTGTCTAGATCTCAGCATTAGATTTTGCTTAAAACTCATATGCTGTGTTGCTGTTCTCAGAAGTGATTAACTGTAATGCCACCTGCCATAATTTCCCCTTGCTTCTACAGATTTCCAACGCTGCTTTCACAAACCTCGCTGATTTCTTCAACCTCTCCATACCCCCCGGATAAACCAGGTTTGAGTTTAAAGTGACTATTTCCTGTTTTACAAAATACACACCTACAAAAGTTGTAACATTTTAACTGTCCCGCTGCTGCTAAATCAAACCAAGTCCTGGTGTGGCTGTAGGAGCATCACAGCCATACTACTTGCAAACAGTGCAAAAATATCACTAAATGCCCCATCAAAACCTCTCCCATGGTAGGAGTGTGGTATGTGGGACAGGCGGTAACCTACAGCTGCCCTCGAGCTGTTAGCTGTGCGTGGGGAAAGGGACAGCATCAGCTTTCCCTGTTATCCCAAAAACACAATAAGGTGCATGCTGTCACCCTTTATTAATAATGAAATTAATACTGACCATGTTGGGATGACCTGGAAATGCAAGATGTGGTGTGCGGAAACTTTGAAGCACGTTGTTCCTCTGTGGAATATTTTTAATATTCCTGTGGAAAAAAGAAGAAAATGAAATGCAGATCCTGCACTTGCAAGAGATAAAGTACCCAGTATGAGCTTTACTGCCCAGAGGAGCCTTGTGTAGACCTAGAAGTCCCTTCTTGGATCTTCTGGCCATGCCCAAGTACCCCAAGGCACAACTACAACTACAAATATATATGGATAGACTCATGTTTGAGAGCTTTAAACTATTCCTGGTTGTAGGAGCAGGGAGACCCTCATCCCTGTGTCCTGCCGTGCTGCCCCGGGAGCACTGGGTGAAGGAGCAGATGCACAGGGGCAAGTGGTGAATGAGCGAGGGGGAAAAAGGAAAAGCAGGGGCACGGGGTAAAGAAACTACTCGAAGGGGAGGAAACCACCTTCTGAGACTCAACTGTGGCATCTCAAGGAGCAGGGAAGAGGGCTTGAGCAAGTGGGCAGTACTTCCAGAAGGAATGTATTGCGGCAGGACCAGAGCCAGGCGAGGCGTAGGAGCTCCCCAGTCACCAGTTATATTTAGCTGGGCTCAGCTGAGGCCGAGCTCTTGCTTTCTGCAGGCTCTGGGCACCGACACAAGCACCTGGTGCCCGCCTTACCCAGGCTATCGTCATCCCACAGCCCCCATGAGAAACCCCCGCGAGAAGGGGGAAGGTCAGGAGCTGCTACCATGCATTTTTTTGAGCATTAAGATGTAGTCAGTGCTCAACGTCTGCTGTCAGTCATCATGTTTTTCAAGCCAAACCCCTTTGAAGTCCTGCAGAGTCACAGGCAGTTTATCTTATCCCCGTATAACACCACGGACCAACAGACCACAGTGTGGTGTGTACAGGGAAAGACCCCTGGAGCTGCAGGGCAGGAAGTGCTGTGGCTTTCCTGATGAGAAGAGTGTTAATACCCTTCTCTGAAGCCGGTGCTGTTCTCTTGCCCCACATGCAGCAGCAAAAGGATGTGATTGCACAAATGGCCAAATGAGCAGCTGTAACATCAAGAGGGGGAATTTGTGGTGGTTGAACATGAGGTGGGCAGCTCAGCACCAGAGCAAGCAAGAAGCCTTGTGTCCCTGAAGCTGGCCATGGACCAAGAAATGAGGCATGAGCAGTGGTAATATGAGGCCTGAAATAAGGTGAATAAAGAAGGTATTGGTATAAATCCTTCCTGCTTGCTGGTGAAAGGGTGCTGGACTAATGTATCCTGGCTGTTTTTCTGGAGTCAGGGATGGGGTGGCAGTGGATGGCCCAAAAAAAGATTGCCTTCATGTATGAAACCAGATAACCCCCTGATCTTCCTCCTGGGATTCCCTTGTTCTGAATAAGCGATTGAGAAAAAAAGCTTTTAGTGCCCATGTCTTAAGAAGATTGTTATATATTCAGGAGAAGATGAGTTTGAGGCAGCACCAAGATTTTGGAATGAGAACTGAATAAAGGTCTCTGAGTCCTGGGGGTCGTGACAGGATGACCTACAACAAAGTCTCCCTTGATCTCCAGGACCAGCTGTCACCACTGTCTGGGTCTTTTCTCTCTTGACCATCATGTCTCCCATCTACAAAATGCCATTCTTGAGGATCAGATAGCCCATAAGACTGAGATCCCTCAGGCTCCTTCAAGTACGTAGGTGCCACAGAGGCCCTTGGACTTGGGTTTTCATTATCATTGCACAGTTCTGCTGTAACAGTGAGAGGAAAATCCCTGTCTGGAGAGGCCTGATCTTTATGTTCACTTTCTTATCACTTACGCTTTAACCTGTGGTTAAAGTAGGACATAAACCCAGTGTATCTGACCTGAGCATGGATTTGAAAGTGATGTAATTATAAGTTGGTTCTTTGGCTCTTTTATTATCAGTTAAAACAAAATAAATCTTTATCTGAGATACTCTGGGTGTTCTACAGATAGGTTTTCATTGTCGTATCTTCCTTGGGGCAGAAAGGGTGGATAAAAGCATCTGAGTCACATCTAGATGTCTGCCATGGCACTGAAGAGGTTCTGGATTTTCAGTGGTGACTCCTTCCCCTCTCTGCACTAGCCTGAGCCACTCCCAGGCTCTTGCACAAAGCCACAGCTTGTTTCAGGGTGAAGCTGCACCTCTGCCGTAGTGTTTCACAAAGTATTGCCACTCTCCAGCAGGAAAATCCTGGGACATAACTGGCTTTCTCCTGTTTTTAGACTCTATGGCATAAGTTTAGGTTTGCTACTGCCTAGCAGCTCCAGCTGGAAGAAACATCATCTGTCTGGATGTAACTCATTCCAGCCACATTATTGGGTATAACTTGTTCAACCACCATATTTGCAGTAAGATCATGATCCCAGGCACAGTTCTCTAGTGTGCAAGAAAGACCAGCTAAGACATCTAAGATTACCTATTTCCAGAAGTCAGATGGTTGGAGGAGGAATCCAGGTGCAGCCCGGTCCCAGGCACCACTGGTGCGCGGCAGGTCCTGAACATCCCTCAGTCCTTTGGTCCAAGCAACTCTCCATACAACAAAGGATGGCCAAACTGGAATTCAGATGGTGAAAAAGCTGGGCTGATTTATGGTATTAATAAAAAGGAGTTTTAGGAGAGCTGGGGTCAAACTGGGTGTAGGATCAGGGATGTGAAATAAAAAGCAAACTTATCTGAACCTTGGAGACCTCCACCGTGTTACAAACAGTTCTTGTATCAGGAAAACACTTCATTTTCCTTTCCAGGTCCTCACTGTGCTGTTTGCTGGTTCCTTCCAGCTGTGCCATGATGGGGAATACGGGGGAACAGAGACACAAGCTGTGGGCACTGTGCAGCTTTGCCATCCCCATGCTGCCTCCTCCCACAAGTGAGCCCACAAACCAGGCTGCTGGGGTTTTCACCGCCGTGGAAAAAGTTTGTCTCCTGCTTTTTCCAAGGAAGCTATTAAAAAAATAAAATTCACACAAAGTCCTTGTTAGCAATAGGCAACTACCACATGCCAAAAATTACAATCATAAATTTAATCCAGTTTCTATTCTCTGGCTAAAGATGCAGCACATGTTGCTGCCGCCTGCTATAAAAATAGATATTTTTACCGTCTAAGGACCAACCTCTCTTCTCAGTTACTCAAGAGCAACACTACTCCCAAACAACTCCTGACCTGCTGAGGAGTGGCATTGCAACACTTCTGGGAAGCAGACAACGGCACCTAAAGTCGTTTTGCCAAGTTTTGACCCTCTAATAGATGAAAAAAAGGCAGAGTTCAGAATAAATCTCTGAGCAAGTCCATGCCTGAAGCTGCTGGGCTGGAAAGTGAGGAGGGTACAAGGGGGAGACTTTCCTCATGCCTCTAATGGTACATAAAGTTGAGACAGGGATGATGAAGCCAGACAAAAGCTGGCCAAATTTTGGTGCCCCTACAGCCCCTGGCACAGGCTGGGAGGCACTTGGCTGCCTGGGAAGCTATTTTCAGGAGGGGCTCACTGATGTGCTGGACTGAAAAGGGTGATGGATATCTCCAGCCATGAACCACCCCAAAAAATATGCCCCAACCCCCGGAGTTAAGTAATGCCATCAGAGGGACGGGCGTGTGGATGCACAAGGCTGGGACGCAGGAGAGAGTTAAAAATTAGCAGCTCCATGGAAACCTGCCTGTGTATCTGTTAATGGTTAGCCCCAAGAAAAGCGTGCTCATTAAAAGGTTTTGCCTTTGGGGTGCCTTAACCTGCAACTGCGAAGAGCCAGCTCCATCTTGTGGCCAGGGACTCTGCCCGGTGGCACAGAGGAGGGAGCGGGAGGAGGGTTTGACAGCCCGAAGGTCCGTCCCCACCAGCCTGCACGGCGTGTTGAGAAATATTCTGTCTTCCTGCACATCTTGCCTCACATAGACTGGTCCCACTCTGGCTAGCACTCCAGGAGCGCCACAAAAGCCGGGAGTAAATGCTGGATGCATCTAGCAGAGGGTTTCTTATAACTGGAGAGCCCAAAGAGATTCCGTTTGTATGCCTGCATGTAGGGGAAGCATCATTAAATATGATTTAAAATGTCAGCAGGTAGAGCCAGCTAGGCTTGGCTCTGCTCAGCTCTCTGGCAAAATTCCCACTGAATGGAGTAAAATCTCCAGTCCTAAGCACCTGGGCAAGCAGAGTGCTCTGGAGGTACAAACGGTTTTCCAAGGAATTCACCTGGATCTGTGCAGTTTGGACCTCACAATGCCCCGTGCAGCTTTTTCAAACCACGGCTGACACCTGGCTATTTAATCACTATCTGAAATAAATCACTGGACTCTGGTTTTTTGCTTATTTTTCTGGCAAGTGGGTTTTTCCCAGCAAGAGCTTGCTGCAGAATCTGTTCACACCAATCTTGGAAGGATGAAACAGTTGAGAAATGCTAAAGAGTCTACAAGGAAAGACCTTGCTTTGAAAAGAATAATAATGTACCGTTACACATGTGCAACACAAGCCCTGTTTCATTTATAGGAACGATATACAGGCCCAGGTCCACAATTCCTCCCCAGAGACCCCTATTCCCATTAATGTCAGTACAAGTTAGGCACTGAAATACCTGCCTGGACTTGACCCCTGTTTCTCACCAATTTAAACATTCCTCTGCTTGAGAGGGGATTAGGAACCTTAGCACTATAATGACCTCTTGAATTCATTGACTGTTCCAGATATGAAACATTTCTTCTTTTAACTTTTGGCTGATTTACCCTGTAAAAGATCTCTATGGATAAAAAAACTCGAGAGAAAGCCTTTTTTCCCCCCAAAGTCTCATTTATGCAGCAGACTTTCTTTCCCCAGCTACATCCAGACATCTATGACTAAAGGAGAGGCAGAGATTCCCTAATGTTTAACCAGGCTCATGTGTTTTAGCATGGGACAGGCAGCAGTGCCACCAGGGAGGGTCAAGGGGAGCTCTCTCAGGAGGGCTGGGGGCTTTCCTTGCCCTCTCACCCACCAAGATGTGACGGATGTTACTCTGGGAAGATATTAATATCACCTTTGAAAACTGGCTGCCAAACAATGACCAAACTGGGAAACCAGCTGGGACAAATGGCCCTCAGAGTGCTACCAGTGATATTAGAGTTTCAGAACAGGCGAAAAAAAAAAAGAAGAAAATGCTTGGTTGCCATAGATGCCCACCAAAAGCAATGCTGGGTCCCTCCGCAGCCCTCTCTGGAGTCCCAAGCAACATTTTTTATTCTTCTCAGTGCTCTATTTTCCTTTTTCCACTTTATCTGACCCTGCAAGTCTCCCAGATCCCTGAGGAAAGCTCTGCCGTGTTTGGGCCACCAGCTGGGCAGATGCTTTCTCTCTGCTCCCCTTGATGTCTCCCACCTTAGTGGGTGCTCTGGGGGACACTGCCTGGGGCTTGGAGACAGTGTCCAGGGAACTGGGAACAGTGAGAAGCAGGTGAGGCATAGCTCGTTTATAAGATGTTTTGCTTCCACCAGGAGAGGGAGAGTGGGAGCTGTTGGTCTCGGTCTGCTTCTCCTGGAGAGGAGAGGAATAGACTTCGCTCTCCAGAGACTGCTCTTTGGAGCCTGTGTGTGAAAGGCAGCACCTTCCAGACTCAAAAGCAAGAAGCATTTTGCATTTTTTCAGTTATCTGCTTGTGGCATTTTGCCTTTGTTTCTTTTATGAGGCTGTTTTTACAGAAACAGCAGAGCCCCACGTACAGCACCTTACCCTGCCTCTGTTCTATGAACAGCCTGGGCATCATTAGGGCACACAAGACCCACTATGTACATATGGCACAGCCATCAGCTGCCAGCCCATGCTGCTGTTGAATAAAGCAGAAGCTTTATGCACTCAGAAGCTGAGAAATGTCTCTCTGGATGTCCATCCAGCCCTAGGCTCTGCTCCAGAGAGTGCAACAGGACAGACTGTCTTGGGGCCCCAGCTTCTTCTACGGCCCCTTCCTCCAGCACCCCACTTTCTCATCCTTTTGTTAGGGGCTACAACTCTCAAGGATGCATTTGCATCCTTGAATTTGCCTAATCTCTTTTTGAACCTGCAGATACAGCGTCCACAGCATCCTGTGACAGCATGCTCACCAACTGCGCCTGTAGGGTTTTTTTCTGTCTGCTTTAAGCTGACCTTCTTTACACTGTGTACCCCCAGATTCCGGTGGGTGTTTGGCTGCCACCCTGAGTCAAAGGCTTTGGAAACCCATCGGTGGTGGCTCAGTGCACCTCAGTGAGTCTGCAGGGTGTGTGTGATGTGCTGACTGTGCCTGGGAACACAGCTGGGTACCACAGCCCCCCACACCTGCACCACCGGACTGTGCTGCTCCTTTGGGTCCCCAGGATCAGTGTCTGGGCCTGGTCACCTGTTAACAACCACTTTTTCTATTTGACCTCATCCCTCCTTTTACCTCAGTGAAAGTTACTTCACTTGCTTTGCCTTTACTCCTGTTACTCTTTACTCTGTGTTGCCTTTCTCCTTCCAATTGCTCCGGCTCTTGCAGCTGATCCACTGCAGACTGGCAGACAGGGGAAGCTCCCCAACAGCTTCAGCTGTAAAAGCAGCCACAAAGTTATCACTGACTTTCTCTTCTGCATCATCGTCCCCATCTGCCACTTTTGTACCCTTGTTGTCAGCATTTCCACTGGTTTCCTAGCTGCCTTTGTGGCTTTGGTATATTTAAAGAGCCTTTTATCAGCAGCAAGAGCATCCTAGGCAAGGCAATTTACAGATTCTTATTTTTAGCCCTGTTTCTTTCCTGTTTAATTGTGACCTGACATGTTTTATGGGTTTCTTTGGGCTTTTAGTGTTGGGTTTGGGGATTTTTTTGACAAGCTGCTATAAAAATCAGTGTTTTCAGGTCACACCCCAAAACCTGGAAAAGGTCAATTTAATCCTGCTGGGAACCCTTAGTAAGCAAAGCTACTCCATCCCCCCTGCCAAACACCAGACACATGGCTTTGAAACAGAGAGCATTACCGGGCTAAAACTAAAAGGCTGAAGGATGGGAAATTTGGATAAAATAGCAATTGATGACTTTGCCATTGCCAAACTTGACAAATGACATTCCTCCTCTCGCAGGAGTGACACATGAGGCAGTGCTGGGCTCGCCTTTCTGTAGATTGTGGGTTATTGAACCGCAAATTACCAGCAGGATCCTCTGTCTCTGGGTTGTACCAAGGTCCAGTCACCCTCCTGAGCCTGGGCTGAAGCTGGGATGGTCTCCCTGAAGCCAGCTAGGAACCAAGCCAGTCATGTTCACCAGGACACCTGCCTGAATCCCTTCAACCCTCACCTGAGTTTCCCTAAATGCTCTCCATACCAGGGGTTTCTGCTGGGAAGCCATTCCTACTGAGGAGGTGAACACTTCCTGCTAGAGGAGAGGCTCCTTTTCACTTACCCCTCTCCCTCCTTTTGGAAGGAGTGCTGTCATTCACCTTGAGAACAGCCAGCCACCAAACTCAAGGTACACAAGAAGTGAAAAGCCAAGCCCCTTGGTCTGCAGTGGTGTCTTACCTTCATTGTTCACTTTTTCTTGTTTGTCTTGGCACATCACATGCAGGACCTATGTAAAAACAGTCTCCTAAAGGAAACAAGGGGTGGCTTCCTCCAACCGGCAACCAGAAAAAATGCAAAGTGCTTCCTGCTTTCAGGCCTGAAAGGTGCTGCTTTCACGTGCAAATGCTGGGCTTCGCTGGGAAGTGTGTGGATGCAGAGGTTTAGGGCTCAGTTTTGAGGTTGGTTTCAGGTGTAAGCAGTGCTAACAGCAGCAGGCCTGATCACCCCACCCATTCTTACCCTGCCATCCCATTACATTCCTGAGGTGCAGCTCCTCTAAGGCAGCTGCCCAGACCCAGGTTCTTACCCCACTGCAATCCCCAGCACCTACCGTGCCCCTCTCCTCCCACCCCACATTGCTTGAACGTGCTTGGATGTATCCTAATAAATGTAGAATGGCATATGACTGAAGCTATCCCAATATTCCCCAGCAAGTATGCGTTATAACCAGGCAAACCTCTGTCCCAGTTCTTTTCGCACTGTTTAGCACGCCCTGTGCAGACATGCCAAGCAATTACACTCTCCAGGGTGACTTTTGGTCCAGGATAAAAGTAGGTGGCAGACTTGAGTGGCAGCATCTTCCCACCTCCTCCATGAGTCATGTGCCAGCAGGACACTCTCCTCCTCCAGGACACACTGCACCTCAACGGAGAAGATGGATGGGAGAACCCAGGATGCAAAATGAGTTGTGGCAGATCCCTGGAGCCTCCCAGCCTGCCTGCAGGCATGTCCACCCTCACACTGACAGTGAGGATCCAACTCAGCTGCCTTTCCTATGCCTACTTGGATTTTGAAGAATGGGCAGCTGAAACAAAGCATGAGTCAAGAGGCAGCAGTCATAAAACACGACAAAGAGCTATTTTCCGTGATCACATTTCCCAGAAGAGTCACACGCTGCTGATAGACAAACAGAAGTGAAATATCTGGGAGTTTGCCCTTTCGGTACAGAATTCCAGTCCAGATAAAAGAACTGCAGCAACCTTTGAAATGCTAAAAGGGAGCCGGCTCACAGTGGTATCTGATAGCCCCTCCCCAGCACGGGCCAAATGACAACTGGTTGCAGTTGCAGAAATTAGCTTTGAATTAGAGCAATGAAAATTCCTCTGCAGTTAAACGATGCAAACACCTGACTGTTTTTGCTGCTTTTATTACCAGTGGTAGCACACGTTGGGATATCACACCCTCAATAAAGTTTTACTGCATTAAAGTTTCGTTTCTCGTTCAGCCTTCAGCTGCATTTCCAACCTCTATTGCCTTGCAAAAGAATAGGAGATAACACTTAAAAGCCTTTCCACAGGCCTCTGTAGCAGGTTACTCTTTACATGTATTTTATGCATGGAGGTGGACAATTTACCTCAGTGAAAGACCACGATGACCATCCCAGTGGGCTGTTACTGTTGATAGAGAAAAACCTTTTCATTCAGCTCCATGTAAGCCTGCGTTTCAGTCTGCCATACAAAGATAGGGAGGAGGAGGTATCCAAGCAAAAGTAGCCAGCTGAATGAAGCTGAGGTTAGTGACTTTTGGCCAGTTTCTGCCTTTATCCCATCCATTTTCCAGTGTCTCACCCCATGCAAACTTCCCCAGATGGAGTCTGCATGGGTTAAACAGAGTGCTGCAGACAGCAGAACCTTTTATTGCTGCTGAAAAGTCAGAGAAAAGGGAGAAAGGAAAGGGCTGAGCAGAAGGATTAGGAGCTGTGAGCATCTCCTTCACCCAGGTTGTTGTGGAGACACATGGGGCTCAAAGAAAGAAAAGGGGGCAGTAAGTGTAGGAGGCCACACATTAAATTGTTGGAGGGGGGAACTCATCCAGTTTGCAGGGCTTCTCTAGCTGGAGGAAGAATGTGTCTCTCTGCCTCTTGTGATAAGTGCAGCCACCGTGCCTTGCTTTGCTCCTCACGGGTGAGTAATCTCAGAGGAAAAGCCAAGAAAAGAAGACCAAATCCCTCACCGTGCTTTGAACAGGGCATCATGACTAGTTAAATGCAGCTAGCCCTGCTCCCGTGGAGCCACGCTGAGCATGCTGAGATGCACACAGATGGTGGGGTTGGCTGAGACCACCAGAACCTGGTCTGTTACAGACCCTGCCAATGGCAGACGCTGTGCAGCCAGGTGACAGCAGCACAGGGGACAGGAGTGAACTGGAAGGAAGAAACAGTGAAACCTCAGAAAAACAACAGAGAGAAAATGGCACCTTTCTCACCAGGCTGCTTCTGAGAAAGCAGAGTCTACCTTCTTTTGCTACCGAAGCCACATGAGAAAGGTCAGGACTGTTTAGTTCCCAGCTTTCACTCAACTGGCAAGTGGGAGCTGGTTTTGGTCACAGAGAGCACTGGAAACAAGCATCTGCATGCACATCCTGGTGACCTCTGCTGCCACATACAGTGTTCTCTACCACTGAGCCCCAAACTTATCATTTAAGCTGAAAGACACTTCTTTTTCATCTGGGCCATTAACAGCTGCCATCAGGCAGAGCAACTTGTCCAGCATTTTCAAAGGAAACCCAGCTGCACTGACTACCCAGATCCCACCAAAAGCAACCACTGAATATTGATGCCAGTGTCACAACAATAAACATTTTAGCATCATTAATACTTAATAACATTTCTGAACTTCCGAGTGAAAGCTGGGTGCTGATATAACTAGTCTGTGCACACTTGTGTCTAAACTCTGCACAAATTTTAGCATAAAATAGTCTCTGGAGTTTAAAAAAACCCACTTAAATCACTGAGGGGAACATAAAGCCTTGGTACTGAGAAAAAATAATGTTTAATAGGAAAACTTAATCTGCTTATATAAAAACCAAACCACAATATACAACAGAATTAAATGATGCTATAAATGATTGTAACCTATAAATATATGTACATATGTGTGCATATAAGTATTTTATATAAGTATAATGTTAATGCCAGTTGACAGATAATGCACACTCAGTAAAATACAGTAAAATGTAAATTCTTTTACAGACAGATTTATTGACTGTATGTAAGAAATTTTAAAAACCCCAAACACCAAGCTTATGATCATTTAAACATAAAGACTGCAAGAGCAAAAAAAAAGCTAACACTTTCCACAGGAGCTAAAAATGTAAAATCAATACAGTTTTGCAAGATGAGGAAGAATAGTGTTTGTTAGAAGATATTATATCTTGCTATTGTATTGGGAAGGAAGGCTGTGGAAAAGGTCAGACAAGTGCCATTGTCTCACACAACACATGTCAGCAGAGATCTGAACAGAATGCTTTCTGATGGGAAATTTTCAGGGGTTGAGGAGGGTGAAAAAAACTGTATCTGATACAGTAAGGTGAAACAGATCAGGTTCTCATGAAAAACAGTGTTCATCTGCCCAAAGCCATAGCTCAAATTGAGTGAGCACAAATCCAAGCGAAGTTCTGGGTACTGGCATTTTTCAGCATCACACATATTGCCTGGGCCATCTTCCAGAAGAACTGAAAACCAGCAGGGTTAAAATCCTGTTATCTTGTCTGCACTCACTCTCTTTCCAGTGTACTGGCCTTGTTGAAGAAGTCTAATGTTTATTGGAGCACATTAGTTCTTTTAAAAGAAGTCTTCTTCTTCTCCCTACTATCTTACATTTTTCCCTTATTTCAAAGTTGTCCATGATCTCTTTCAAGCAGGAGTCTTCCTGTAGAAAATCTTGAGAGAATCTGGGGTTAGGGACGTTGTTGTCTCTTCTGCTGGAGTAACTGCATTGGTGAGAGGCTGTGAGACTCTGCTCTGACCCAGTGTTGTGGTGGTCGTCCATCCTTCTACTGCTCTGGTCACTCTATTTGCTCTGCATCCTAAAGCCCCTAGGCTCCCGTGATATTTCATACTACAGAGAATTTTTAGACAAGAAAAGAAGAGAAATAAAGAGTCACAAGGATCATCAAGTCCAACACTTGCATGCATGGTCCATATGGGGATTGATTCCACAACCTCGGTGTTATTAACCCAAACTGAGCTAATCTCAAGCCTCTGCTTCCTCCACGGCTCCCTTGCAGAATTCAAGGATAAAACAGGCATTTTTTTTTTTCAGAACACGCCTTCCAGGTAATGTCACACCTCTGCTGACCAGGCTCCCTGGGGCTGCAGCAGTGCAAAAGCTGTTCTAGATTATTCATGGCACTTCACACCTTTCCCCTCTGCAATGCTGCAGCGGCTGCAGAGGCGCTTGCTGTGAACGAGGCAGCAGCAGCCGGGTGGGAGGACACAACCCCCTGGGCATCTGTCCCAGCTTAAACTGACTGTGAACCTTGCATGAGGCTGCAGGTGGGAGGTGCCACCGCAGCACCTGTTGACTCTACAGCAGCCTAAAATAAGCTCAGGTGGTAGCAGCCTGTGATGCTTGCAGGCACACCCGTGCTGAGGGCTGAGTTTGGTCAGTGCAGGCAAATATCCTATGACACAGCAGACCACTGGGCAGCCAAGCTCTTGCTTTGACCCTTGCTTTTCACATATCACTCCTGTGGCTCCAGGATGACTACTGGAGCTTTAGAGGGGTCTTTATGAATGCTGATCTCTGTACTGAGGAAAATTTCTGTATTAAGACAATTTTTTTTCAGCTGCAGCTACAGTTGTTCGGGTGCCTTTATAGCACTTAGGCCTTCTAGACCAAGGGATGATGTACAGAGGGGAGCTTAGGTTCCAACAATGTCTGTAGCCCACAGTGCCACTGTTCAGGAATTCCATTCCCACAGGACCATGTGAAACACTTACCAAATCATCATAATCCCTCTCTGGAAAACGATCTCTATTTGTGGAATGCATCTCATAGGGGTTGTTTGACTGATATCCCGGGTTTGCATGGCCAGAAGTGGTCTGGACCCTGGGGAACATGCTTGGTCTATCATCAAAGCTGTTCATGTTGGAATATTCTGGCTTTATCAGGCTCCTCTTCTCTGGATTTCGTTTGTGTTTTGCTCTTCAGAGAAAATGAAAGAACAAAGGAGATTTTAAAAGTCTATTTAGTGTGCCTTACTTATTAAATCCAACTTACTGAGTTGTCCACTCCCACCTTATTTTGAATGCTCAGCCCCATTCTGAAACATGCAACAGATTTTTATAGCATACCTACTGCAAAACCCTTTTTATGAGCACACAGCAATGCAGTTTCTATTCAACTGTAAGAAATATTCTTACCTGACTGAAATAATAGAGACTGCTATCACTAAACTCAGGATAATGGCTCCAAACACTGTGCCCACTATTATAAGGATAAGTTCGCTACCTGGGGGGAAAAAAACAGCAAACAAGAAATGTGTCAGTTGATCAGTTGAAAACTCACGGTGAATACTGAAAAACAAGGGGAAGGAAAGGAGGAAGGGAGGAAGAGAAGAATTTATTCCCAGGCTCCTGGTGCTTACAACATTTTGTGGACACAGAAAGATGCAAATTAAGGATCTGCATTAGAGACCATCTCTTCTGCATGGCTATTTTGACCCCAGCTCTAGTTCCTAATGCTATGCACTGAATGGTTTTACACATAGTTATGGGTGAGGGACAGGAACAACTGGGAGGCTGTGGGGGTTGTTTAAGCCGGTATTGATGCTAAATTATGTAGTTAGGTGTCAAATCGGCTCTTCCCATGCCCTAGGCACATAAGGCAACAAAGAAATTTCACTCTTTTTTTCTAACATTTTCCTTCAATAAATGCAGGGTGGTGGCACCCCTAAAAGCTTCTACTTTTTTGTTCTCTCAGACAGATTAAGCATTACTAGGTATTTTTCAACACCATAATTAAAAATCAGAAATTCTTGTACTTACTGTCAGAGCAATCTTCCCCAGAGTAGCCCACTGGACAACTACAGAAGAGAAAAAAGAAAAAGGGGAAAGAAGGAAAAGATGATCTTTAAGGTCTCTTTTAATCCAAACCATTCTATGATCTATGATCACAAAACAATAGTAAATTTCCCCCTTTTATCAGCAAATTCTCCACAAATTGTGTTCATTACAGGTTTCCTCTTTATTCCTATCTTAATATTGAATTATTTACTTCCATTAGAGTGAAACAATCTGAGATTTTCAGAGTGATTGGTGATCTCGGCACTCAAAGATTCAGGTTCTCAGTCTGAAAAATGTTAAAAGGACCTACTTTTTCTAAAGAACTTAACTCTGCATCTCTGAGTCACTTGGAATTGCCATGCAATGTCTTAAAGCCTCAGTATAAGGTCTATAAGGACAAGCAATTTTTTATCTTCCTCCCGCAGTAGCTCCTTATATTTAAAATATATCGACTTTATGGTAAGAAATGTTCAATTTGCGGCAGTAGTCACTACAAAAAGAGCTAAATTAATGGATGTGGGGAGTGAGTCTCTCTGCTTATCCACCAGAGTTGAGCACAACCAGTCACTCACTCGGCTTCACCAGCAAACACCACTGTTCTGTTCTCATCCTGAGCTGACAGAAATACCCTCAGAGAGAAAACCAGGAGGGAATAACATAGGTCTGAAAGTTATCAGGAAACAGTCCCCACTGAAACATTCCGGAGATTGGAGGCACGTCTTGCTCTGATGCCTGTTGCTTACTAAACACTTCAGCACAGCAGTTCCCACGGCTCAGCCACTCTGCAGGAGTAGTTTGTGTTTATGTGGTGAAGTACTTTATCCTCTTCACTGACAGGTGACCTTGGCTCTCCTTGACTTTCCTCTGAGGTGTTATGAGTGCACACAAAAGACTGATGCCAAGGAGTAAAAATGCCACAACTTGTGACATGGGAGTTTGTCCACCTGCTATCCCCCTGGGGCACCTCTCTGATTCACGTAGCTGCAGCCTGTTCTTCTGGATTGCATCTGACCCTGTGATAGATGTTCTTCTCCCCCGCCCTTTGCCTACAACACAGGAATGCAATAAAAACCTGAGTACTCACGCCACACAGTTTCCATCCTTCTCTTGAAAGTTAGTCATACATTTGCATATTGGACGACTTCTTTCTTTTACGCAGTACTTGTGTGCCTCTGCAGAACAGCTTTCACTGCAATCTGTATTTTCAGGGAGAAAAACATGAGTGAATTGCAGATAGAAGATTATTTTATTGCTCTGGAAACACACACACCCCTTTCTTGTGCTTTAAAGCATCAGAATGGCCTTTTTAGCACTGTACCTACGCAAAACAAAACCTGAAATATCACAAAATTAGAAGTAAACAGGCTGTGTTTAAAACCATCTAGCTTCATCAAAAAATAAATCTGGCTAGGCTGCATCTTACATAGGCAAGCAATGGCCTGCAGTTTGATCTCACAGCAGATTATTTGTATGTCAAACTGTATCAGTTTTAGACAGGCATGGGGTCACAAAGGCCTACACTGAATCACATCTCACTGGGATTTATTGTAGCCAGCTTTCATAACTTTATCATGGATTTTTAAATTATTTGTTGTTTTTCTTAAAATCTAATATCTTCGACTTTATTTTTTCCTTCTGTAGTGTGAAAATTTTAGCTTCCATAAGAAGAGAATAAGGTATTTAGAAGAAAATTAGGGACATGACAGGGCTTTGGAGGGTAGCTAAAAATATAAACAGAGCACTCACTAAAAGATTCAAAACAAGAAAATAAACAAAACCCCAACAACTAGCAGTTCCCAAAAATGAAATTAAATCATTCTTCTCACAAAAACCTGTCTAAATGCAGGTAATGGAAACCTAGAATTATAAGCAAGGAACGGAGCCTTAACAGGTCATTGTAGTGCATCATGAGACTTCCAGTTCTGTCAGCTGCCATCAAGTAACATGTAGAATTTATTCCCAAAATATGTCCTAGCAGAGAAGGCTGTGAGTATAGGATTCGATTTGTTCCATCCTTTACCTGTTTAGGTTTCAGTTCGTACCAGGAGTCTAACAATGCGTTTAAGGACTTGCCTACTCACTGGTTTCGGTGATGATTTTATCAAGTTTTAGTAATTTATTCTACTGGAATAAAATTATAGATTTGTTCAAAGTGAAATGTGAGGATGTGTTTCTATGGCTTTCTTCACAGGATGCACATTCCCTGATTTTTAGAGGTCAGCACACATTTGCCCAGCACCCTTCTCAAAAATGGACTGAGACAGGGAATAAGCAGGTCAGCCTTTCAGGGATAGATAAAGCAGCGAGGTTCTTACCTGAACAAGAACGATCATCCCATTCTGTCTTTTCTAAACCAGGTTTGCATTTGCATTCTGGAAATATGTCCCCTTGACACTCTGTGGTTTGAGTATCACATCGATAAATATCACAATGTTTTGCCGCTTTAAAAGAGAAGCAGAGAGCAAACCTGAATACCCTTTCATGGAAAGCAGTGCATTTGCCCAGTAAATCATAAACCAATTCTTCAGTAATTCTAAAGAGAAAAAATTATAAGTCCTTTTCTTTGGACATCAATATTGTGGGCTTTTGGACCAGCCCTTTTTTCCCCCTTGCTCTTTACCAGTTAAGGTCCTGTTTCCATCACATCTTCTGACCTTCTGTTTCTCAGCCTCCTACAACTGCCTCCAAACCTTCCTGGCTCCAGTCTATGAAAAGGGACATTCTGCCCATAAGTTCATATTCTGAACACTGACTTTCTGACTCACCTTAAAAAAAAAAAAACCAACCCTACAGAGAAAACTATAGAGAAAGAGAAAACTATTATCTTAGTTTTTTCCACAACTGAACTGTGAGACCCAGATCCCATACAGTTGTAGAGAGATATAAACATTTATGGGCATGCAGCTAATTTCATGAGTAGCATTAGTATTCTCCTTGCCCAGTGTGTTGCTCTTTAGATCCATATCCTTGTGGTGGGAATAGTTTAAAGACCTCAGTGCATGGCATGCTGTAGAGGGATGTGACTGCACTGGTACCTTGGGAGCTCTCAGGTTTTCTATTTCCTCCTGGTGCTTAGGACCAGCACACAGGAAATGTCATGGCTGAGGCAGATACAGTCACCTTCAGAGACCAAACTCAGGCTTTAAGCCATGAAATGGACTCTTAATTATTAGCTATGCCTTTTGAGAAAGATGATTGCAAAATAGGAACTTATATAAATTTTTTTTTTAAAAAGAGAAAAAAATCCTTATTTTAATTAGAAAAATCTTTCTCCCAGTATTACACTTTTAGTAATGCAAGACTTTACTTGTTTAGATCAATGAATCGCTTAGCTCAGTAGCTAATCAGTGAGGCCTCATTTCAATTACCATGGCTTATTAAGGGAGAAGTCTAAAGAGAATTTCATCCTATTTTGCCAGTAAAATACTGGCTTATTCTCAGAAGCACAATATATGTCTGTATATATTTTATCCTGATTTTTCCCACTACTTAACAATCAGCAGGTTAAAACCCTATGTCATTGCTTACCAGGAACTAAATATTTTCCTTTTCTTCTTTACACAGGAAGTAGAAAGCCTTAATAAGACAAAAGAGCCTAGTACTGAATGGTTGAATTTTCAAAATTATCAAGATTGAACATTCAGCTCCTTAAAATCAGCAAGGCTTATGATTTGATGGGCTTCTATGCCCACAGAAGTCTTCCAACCAGGTTATAAGAACCTCTGTTTCTGCTGATTAATTACTTCCCTAGTAAGGAGTTACATACCTGCGTAAGAATAGACATAGGACATATTTTCTGCTTCATTACTTATTGCATGTTGTACTGCAGAATTAACTGAGGTCTCATTTACAGCTGAGTTCCATGTGAACAGGTTTGTCCCTTTTACTTTCAGTGAAGCAGAATTTCTGCTTTCTTTTGGAGCTCTGAAAAGGACGTATAGTACCATTTTAAAGTTTCACGTAATCCATATGGATAGCAAGATAGATGCAAAGACAAGAGAAAATTGCTGCCAAATCTCCCTTTCTCCCCTAGCTTCTTTCTTCCCACAATGTAGGTAGTTGCCAAGAGACCTGGAAATGGATGTAAGTCTTGCTCAGGAATACATTACCAGCCATCTTTACAGTAGGTCCAGCTGTAAAAAGGTAGCTGCTGGATTTAATGCTAACAACATTGCTCCTTTGTGTGCTGTTGACACATAACTGACATTTTCTAACTGGGTTAACCTCAAGCCGGCTGTAGTGTGGAGAACCTCATCTGTTAGACCCTAACTTTCACGTGCTTCCATCAGCCTGTGGTGTCATCCAGGCATGGTGTGGAGAACCCACCCTGAAGCGTGGTGAGGATAATTCAGGGTACGACCGCAATGAATGCAGAAGGGTCTGTTTGCAATGTAGAGGTATCTGTGCCAGCTACACACCAGCTGGGTTGGGTTCAGCTCACAGCAACCTCCCTGGCGCAAGGTGGAGAACAGCAGTGACTTCCCTGTTCTTCACCTAAACCTCATGCTGCCAGCATATGCACACAAATATCCTTAAGTGGCAGATTGCTGTAGTTCCTTGAGGTGTTACTGTGCCCCATGTCACAGCTGCTCTGCTGGAAGTTACTGCCCCCACAACTCTGTTAGAACAACGCTGCTTAGCTGCTTAATCCGTGGGGTGCACTGAGAGGGTTGACACTGCTGTGTGTGCTAGCATGCCAAGTTTTGCTTGATGTGGGTTGGGGAATACTCACAGAGAAGCTGGCAGAGCTCTGGGGACAGTAACCTGTAACAGATGGGGATGGGAAGACAGGGACATCTCACAGGGTCTACCGAGACCAGCAAGGGACCTATGCCCACAGCTACAGTCTCCACAACCCATTCAGTAACACCTTTGCTCAACTTGCCATCAGGAGACACCAACAAATGCACGATAAAATGCATTTTCTATGCCTCCTGTAACAAGGGTGTTTCTTAAATTAAACTGGCACTCCAAGCTGGGTAGCACTCCCAGTGGTCATAAGAACCTCAGAGTTAACTTAGAATTTCAGACATGTCATATATCGCAGGGACTGCTAGTTACAGCACAGTGCTGTATCCTACATGGTGCTAAAAGCAGGACATCCAGTGTGGAGCTGCCTCAGCCAGCCCATTTCACAGATATATTGGGATATAAATGGGGCCAGCATCCCTCCTTTAAGGGGAAGCGCTCCGAGCTGAACTCACCCCATATCTTTTATTGAACTGAGTACTTCATGGGAAACAGATTAAAATGAGGTGTGTGGGAAGCATATACTGAGCGAAAAACAAACTGGCAAACTTACTGAATTTCCATGATGACAGTTTGTATGTAGCCTGTTAGATTTTGGAAGGCCTTCTCAAACTATAAAAGAGAAAGAAATTGGAGTTCAAGGCAAGCAGAAACATAGACCAAAATCACATGAACCACTGAGGCTTCAGCTGTGAAGTTTTAACACAGAATGTGCTACTATAGGCACAAATAAAGTTAGGTGATGTGTTAAATCCACCAGGAAAGATATTGCAGAAGAGTAGCAGTGGGGTGGTGCTATAGAATATGGAAGAAGAGGGAATATGGGAGGGCAGAGGAGGGATGGAGAATGAATGTCAGGCAGTGCATTAGGGTTAACTGGCTGATAGTTACAGGTACCCTTGCAAACTCATTGCTCAGGAGAGTGCCTCCACAGCACCAATCTATGTACAAGTAGAGGGAAGAGAGAGAAGTCGACCTCCTCACAGATGGCACATGTCCCTGAGAGGCAGTGAAGTGGGATCATCAGGGGTTGATCTCATGGGAAGAAGCACTGATGAAAGCATTGGGAGCTGAACAGGATCAGAAGAAAAATCACTGCTCTCCCTCATCCCATGAGAAGCAGGGAACAACTGGTGGAGACAGCTGCCTTCAACTAGCACCCAAGCAGGAGGCACCATGAGAAGAGGATAAGATGCCTAGTTCAACTGAAATGGAAAATAAACTATCCATGTTTCTTTGTAATAAAATTCTAATTATTTTCTATGCTATTTTCACTTTTGCATTCTATTATGTATCTATTTTAGTCCTACAGATGATGCTCTTCTGTAGCCATATAATGAAAAAATGCTGGACAAAAAAAAAGAGGAAATTATTTTTTAACATTCTGGAGGAACAACTTTGGTACTTTCTGATACAACATTCATAAGAAGCAATATAATAACATGCAGAAATTGATGACCATTTTTGATGATTCCTGATTAAGATCTGGTGAATATTTTTTGATCAGATGTCTGGTAGAGTTGTGTATCTCTTCTTCCTTACTGCCAGAAGGAGAAATAAGCAAATCCATTTATTTCAACAGGGCAGTATAAATCAAACTGTTCATCTTATTTCTCCAGGAAATCTATTACCAGATTTTATGTATAATCATAGAATTATAAAAAATGTGCAGCATCCCTTTCACTAATAACATTAAAATACTAATACTGGTAGACTTAAGGAAGAGGCTTATTATTCAGTATTTAGACACAGCTGGACAGCCATTTGGAAAAGCTTCTGCTGTGTGGAACTGATAATTTTCTTCTAAAAAAATTTAAATTGTTCGTTTTTACTCATACCACTGAGTATTATTGATCCTTCAGCAAACAGCAGAGATCAGAAACTCAATAGACTGGAAAAATTCACTCCGCCCCATTGTTTCTGGAGAGGGAATGGTGAAAGATGCAAAAGCAATTTGTGTGAGAACTCCCCAGAATAGAAGTGGTACTAAAAATGCAGATGTTACTTCAGGGATTCCCTTCACTTCAGCAAGAGCCATGCATGTGTTCATCTGAGGGCAGAGTTCAAATCTTTTGTAAATAGGTGTAAACTAATGTGAAACATTCATTGGAAGAAGCAGATCTCTAGTAGAGTGGAACTTTTCTAGGCCTCACATTAAAGACAGTGTGTGTCCTCTCTGTCTTCACGACATCCAACATAGCATCAAATATATGGGGGGAAAAAACCATTGTCACTCACAAATGCTGATACATTGTTGAACACCTCTTCATACTCCGTGGAATTTGCAGTTTGAAGACTCTGACTGTAAGGTGCTCTCACTCCAAAGGTCGCTGGGTATACTTGCCCTGGAATGAGAACAGAGAGTGTAAATTAGAGAGCATTCAAGAAAGTCAAGTTTCACCTTAGAGTTCTCCAGCCTTCAGGGATGGGGAAATACGGTGCAGAAAAAAAATAATTGCTATTTTTCATGTATGGGAGGGATCAGTAGAGGACAAATCAATGCAGTCACAATGGGGGATGTACTTTGGCTGCCAGGGAAGAAGGCAGGATCCTGGGACCAACCAAACTGTCCTGATTATGAAACTGAATAACACTAAACTGTCAGCATAGCCTGAAGCTGAAAGACTCTCTGCGAGGTGTTACAGAATTTAGTGAGAAAATATGTATATTAAGGACTCCAAATTTGCAGCTATTAAGCAGCTAATGTGGTTCACTGTGGTTAACTGGGAAAGTAATTCAGAAGTGACCTGCTTCTTAAGCCTCACAAGTAAATTTGAGAACCCTGCTTGCTGACACTTAAATAAGCAGCCCCATTTGCTCACACGCTTGGCCTTCAGAAGCATTTCAGAAATGCATTTCAACAGGACTCTGATGAGCGTTTAGCAATGGGGAAAATCAGTCTGGTTGTTCAGAGGTCTTCATGAGTTTGGACCTTTTTAAATCATGGCCATTAATATTGATGTCAGGTTTGCACTTGCATTTTTTCCTGCTTTCACTCTTTTCAATCTCCAGCACCCCTGACAGAGAATTCACCTTATTTTCCTAGAACATTAACCTCTTTGGTTGTCACTGCTTTGTGAGATAGCAATCTAGGTCATTGTAGGAGTGGCTGTCTGCAAAGCAAGGAATCACTCAGCAGTCACTTTCCCAGACTGATTGTGTTTTCAATCATAACATGAAAACAAGAGCTATGGGACGCAAAATTCACCTGAGCAGGTCACTAAAAGGATTGATGCCCTTCTGCAACTCACCTCTGTAACAATTCTCATTGCTGTAGTAGAATCCATATTGGCACTCACAGGTATAATTGCTTTTTAAGGAAATACATGTAGCCGAATTTCTTCCACAAGGATTTTCATGGCAGAAGTCCACTAAGATGAAAGATATTGACATTAGGGTTTCTATGAATTTCTGCAATAGCCAGTTCATATATAAAGTAGTTCATCTATTGAATAGTTCATATATAATTCTGCTAAAGGAATCTACCAGGTATGTTTTAGAGAGTATAGATGCCATTGCAGAGCACACAGCTATATCTTGCTTTTTTAATGTATAGTAACTGTTTTCCCTGTGCAATCCAGCAGGATATCACAGCGAGGACACAGAGTATGGTTGAAATTCATTATCTGCCATATCGAGCATGCACAGTTCAGCTCTACTTAATACAGCTAAAACCAAATTAAAGAAAGAAAGTATATCAAGGGTTGCCAAAACCAGTGACTGTTAGAAAAAGGCAGGCTACATTAGTGTGTCTTTAATACTGCACTGGTACATACTTGCCTTATGATGACAGTGTCATGGCAGGGTCCTTTACTGCAGACACATTAATAAAATGAGGGCTTCAAAGTTAATCATCATAGGATATTTTCTCCGATAATTATATATTTTCTGTAAAGGCTTTAGAGTATGTATTTTATATCTATACATAATTTAAGTGGTTAATAAGAAATTAAAAGTTATATTTCAATACATGTTACATATAGGACGGTAATTACAGTTCTCTTCCAAGACACCAAATTCTGGTTTTCACCCTGCTTGGTTTTTTACACTTCACTCCATAAGTACATTCTCATAGATGAGACATTTTCTGTGAAATAGGGAAAAAACAGGGATTCTCATTCATACCCCAAAAAATAAAAAGTAAAACACTTAATGAATTTTCATTTCTTATAAGGTTCATCTCCAAATATTTTTCCAGAGAACCTAGTGAAGCAAAATTTCTTTTCCTGATGAAAAAGATCCCAAGCAGAAAGCAACAACAACTGAGAACTCTTCAAAACACATTCCACTGGCAGCAAGGGCCGGCAGGGAAAGGCAGCAGGGAGATACAGCAGTAAATGGGGAAACTCTACCTACTCTGGAAGGCACTACTGGGATGAAGGATGTTGGAGGATGGAGAGCTCCTGGGATGGACACAGGCATGGTCTCCCAGACACAGTCCCCGGCCCCAGCCCCATGCCAGGGTGTGCCCCAGCTCCCTCCCTGCCTGTGCTCCAACAGCCTCAGACACAAATCCCTGCAGGGCCAGGTCAGGGGTGGCCTGGGGGCCTCTTTGCAGGGATCCCCTTGTACCCCTGCCAGGGCAGGCTCTGAGGCA